>VWPW01026116.1:0-188731 GCA_013389825.1 Crypturellus undulatus
AGTCATTTGTGTGTATATTTAGGTCCTCTTTATCCTGCTCTTGCTTTTGCATGGTCTATAGCTCCACTTTCCTCAGGTTTATGATAGAGCTGGTGTTCTCTACGTGGAGGCTTGGGTTTAGCATTTACCTAGGTTTGTGTGAGCTAGGAAATCCAGCTCTTTCAGGAACATACCTGCTACTTTGTCAGCTTAGGAAACTTGCAAAGATCCGATTTCCCCCTAGACTTGTCATTTAGAGGTATAGACTTGATGCTTACTTGATGCTTTCCCTCTAAACCTGCATACACTGGGTTGAATGAGGCATACAGGGAAAGAATGATTTAAACCTGAATAGAGATCTCTGCCTGCCATTCAGATTCCTACAATTAGACCCCTGTAGATGCAGCTCCTAGGAGCATGACTCATTCATTTTAAGCTTTTTGTAGCTGAAACTCATTTCCCTGCAGGCTGATTCTGCATTGCCAGAGCTGTAGGTATTCATTTGTTCCATGAAAATAAGCTCATGGTGCGCATTGGACTGCATGCGGACACGGGCACACGCTTGCCCTGTTCACAAACTGAACCCAAAGTGTTTCTGAAATGCAGAATAAGCTTGTTCTCCTTCTGCCACCTCCTTCACCTCCATCTCGGCAACATCCTTCCGCAGGCAGATGGTTCCCACCTCCTCGCAGTTCCCCTTGCCACCCTGCCAACACCCTGCCCCGTCACCCTTGTCATCTGCCGCGTGTCCCTAACCCAGATCCCTCAGATATGACAGACGACAGTCTCCTCCTTTCCTCTAAAAAGAAATGCTGCTGCACAATCACGCCAATATCCTAAAAATCTGCTAAAAAAAAAAAAAAATTGGAGATCAGAGTGGGTGCAAGGTTCCGCATGGAAGTTTTTTGACTTTTCAGCTGATAAAACAGGAATGAAAAAATTGAGGCTGTTTTTCTTCCTGTCCAAAAAAGCAAGGACACTCTTGCACTCCCTTCCCCGTGTGCGGTTAGCAACACTGCCAGGCACGGCGTGGGAGCGCAGGTTCAATGCCTTGTGCCCCCCTTCTCCCCTGGCACCTCCTGACCCACCTGCTCCCAGCGCGTTCTGCTGACTCCAGCCTCCCTCCTGCTGATAGGAAACCCGGCCCAAAGCGATAGGAGAGCAGGTGGCATTTAAATATCATGCCAGTCAAATGTGTTGTTGTTGTCGAAATCTGAGAACTCTTCAAATTAATAGGGTTTTGGCTTTGCATTTTCTCGATCCTTGATTTTTTTTTTTTTTTTTTCTTTCCCAAAAAAAAGTTTTTTTTTTTTTTTTTTTTTAAGTGGAAAGAGGAACAAAAGGCAGGAAACTTTCTTCAGTTTCTATTGCAAATCATTTCAGTAGAAAGGTTTTGATCAGCTTCAGTAATGAGCTGTCTGCTGCAGTGTGTATAGTAGCCATAAAATGTCACTTTTCTGAAGATATGTCTCTCAAATCTTCTCGTTCCAAGCTAGATGGGCTTTTGGTCTTCAGCACTGCTGAAATTGTCTGATCATAGTACTCTGGTCAAGTTTTCTTCGCACATTAAAGGACGTAGTCTTCTCATCTCCCAACATTAAGTTTGCACATAAACCTTTGTAAGCTGGCCCCAGGAGATTCGGGGGAATTTATAATCAGAATCTTAAAATATCTCCAATAAAGTATCTTCATATAAGATTTTAAATATAAAATTAGACACATACCTTTCTAGTGTAAGGAACAAAATGGGATATCTTCCCTCAAACTCAAGTTTACCAACTTTGGTCTGTCTCCCACAGACCTCCCTCGGGTATGCAAATACATTGGATTTCCAGTGATTTGTTCAGCAAGACCCTGACCTGTCTCTATTGATTCCCTATTTGTTTTATGTATTTTGCATTCCTTAGTCCATCAGAAATGCTTTTTCTCAGTTGTATTCAGCTCGGTGATGCAGAATAGTTGAGGTACATCTGATTTTTCCTACTTACGACACCTTGATAGGCAAGTCCTGTCCACAGGATAGTGTGAGTACTGCACACAGGCACTAGAGAAGTCCTCCTAGAAACACTATGAGACTTTCCTGTGCTTGCTATGAAATGTGTAAGAATAAATAGCCCCAGTTTAAGAGAGCCTAACAAGTCAAGGCAAAAGGTACCACTGTGGGTCAACATGTCATGTGGGTACTTGTAATGAGTACATGTAAGGTAAATAGGTATATGTCTGTATTTTAAAAACATGTCAATGGATGCAATTTACCCAAGATGGTATGAGAATTGATAGAAATTAGATCCCAGGTCTCTTGAAGCCTTTACCAACACTGAGTTCTTTTCATCCACTTTCTTTTGTGTAAGATAAACCTAGAAAGCCATCCCAGCCATTCCTGTNACCCAAGATCGTATGAGAATTGATAGAAACCAGATCCCAGGTCTCTTGAAGCCTTTAGCAACACTCCACATTGAGTTCTTTTCATCCACTTTCTTTTGTGTAAGATAAATCTAGAAAGCCATCCCAGCCATTCCTGTTTTTCTTACAAGTTTTGATCTGTGTTCCATGGAGACAACCCTGAAAAAAGGAACTAAAAAGCAAAAGTTACTGCTGGGCACAGACAAGTCAACATGGCATGACAGGTGATCTGAAATGGTGGCACCTTTTTGCAGTGGTACCTTGCTTGATGTTGGGGGTAGATAACATTCTGCTTCTCTGCCAGTGTCTCGTCTATGCTGCCTCAAGCAAAACTAGTGAAAAGTCTTATTTTTTCTACTAATTCTAGCCACTCTTATTTGTGCTGTACTCCTCAGTGTTATGTCATCTATGGGGATAGTTGCTCTTTTCATGAAGGTGAGATGTTTAAAAGTGAGATTTCATGATCAGCTTCAGCTGATTGAAGCTCCATTGCTGTCAAAAAGCTGGGCTTTTACCTTCCTCAAACTGTGGGTTTTATATAGAATTGGGATAGGGCCCACAAGCTACAAGAAGGTAGGATAAGGTTCTGACCAATTCTGTCCTCCTTTAGATGGGAAACTTTGGCCACAGTATTTTTTTTCTTTACGTATGTAGGGAAAGCTCTGTGTCTGCATGGAACGAATAAAATGCTAATCTTAGTGCTATGTTGTTTTTCATTTAAAACTGCAATATGTGAGAGGATTTTTTTCCCCTTAGAAACGTCCTTTTTTTTTCTGTGTTTATGGCCTGGAGGGTTGTTTTCCTCTTTTTTATTTATCATCTCATATTGCTATGGCTTGAAGATATATAGCAATGACGCAGGCTGCTGTTGAGCTTTCATTCTTCGACTGTTTTCTATTTTTAGACTGTTCTTAGTTGCAGCGAAAACAAGAAACAGCAGCTGTATTGGCCCCAATATGCAGCAGAATTCTTGTCAGAAGTTGCAACGGGAATAATTTGCCTTATATTTGGCTACTATGCAGAATGTGACCCTTTTAGGAAACATAAGGCACCTTTTTGAGTAATAAGTCTTCCTGTTGCCACCCCAATGTCCCCTGGACAACTGAGACCGGAATGGATAACCTTGGCTCAGGGTTGGCAGCATCGGGCAGCGCTGGGACCAGCTGCAGCTCAAGGTCACCCGACAGAGAGAGTCAACCCTGGCTCTTCTGCTGATGCTGCTGGACGGGCCGGGAGATGCTCAGCAGTGGGGAGTGCAGATGTGGGACCACTTTGCAGGCAGATCCTCCAGCCCAGAGGATCATCCTCTCTGTCTCCTTCACCCGCTGTTTGATCAAGAAGTGGAACATCTCCAAGCGGGTAAGAATCTGGCACTTAGGTGCTCAAAGCAGTTAGAGCCTCAGCCCCTTCTCCCTCTTCCACCAGCGCTGCTGAGCATCCTGCATGCAGTTAATCACTTCTCTCTGCCACTGAGAGAGGAATTAAAAAAAAAAAAAACACTAAACTCTCATTTTTTCCCCAGATATGATGGGAATACTCGTGAGTTGTCAACATTTCCACGAGGTGAAATAAATACATTTAAAGAAATCCCTGATCGGTACTTGGTTTAGTTCCTTATTAGTGCTTGCGCTTTGGACAAATCAGAAATTCCCAGTTCTACCCTTTCAAGCAGCCCCCTTGCATCTAGCTCACACTCCCTACCAGGGAGCCTCCACTGAGACAAATAAAATGAAGTAGTTTTGCCAGCAGTTTCCTGTATAAGCAGCTTTGGCTGAGAAAGACTTGTTGAAATTGATTTTCCTGATATGCGATTTCCTTTTTTTAGCTTGAATTTCCTCTGAGGTTTCATCTCTATATTTTTGACTGGATTATATGAAGTAAGAAAGTTTTAGTTGTGCTGCTTTTGAAGAAGGAACATTAGTATTATGAAAGAGATTCTGTACAATATTGTCATTACTATCATAAAAAATAAAACTAACTAAAGTTTGGATCATTGTGGGGAAGATATTAGTTTTGCTTAAAGGCAAACAGTTTTAAAAAAATGATTAGGAGAAATAAAAAAGAACTAATAATGGTGAACAGAACTGTACACTTAGTTGTGGTATATTTTGGAATAGATTAGACAAGATGCCCTTTTCCAGGCAATGTGAGAACAATATCAATGCCAACAATTTATGCTAAGATGCAGCCTCCTTAGTTATATAAATGCACAAACCCTCTTGGAGGCAGAGTCCTCTTTTTGCAAGCTTTTTTGCTTGCAGATTCACTTGATTCCTCTTTGTAGCTGTGTTCCCAGATCTTGCACCCCTTGTTTGCATGGGTGTTTTCAAGGGCAAATTTCAGCGCTCACACCACGTCTGTGCTGCAGAGGTGCAGAGGTTCTATTACACTTGACATCCTCGTGCCATCTCCATCACAGATCAAGTCTCTTTATCTCGGATAGGAGTGACAGCCAGGCCTGGGGATGAATGCTGCCGTGCTGAGGAAGTTTTTCCCAGCTGGAATCTGAAGCTGTGGATTCAGAACAGCAGCGAGCAGGATAAAGGGTCAAACACTGTGCGCCTTTCCTAGTGGTTTCATCCCTTGAGAGACCTCAAATGCTCAGGCAGATGAGGTTTTTCCCAGCCAGAGGGTCATAATTTAAATCCAGAGGATCTGTACATAATACTTTAGTGTCAGCTCCTGCAAACCCAGACCCCAGAGTGCCACCCAGTAACTCCTGCCTTCTCCTTTGCATCCTAACCTGCATTTGGGCCAGAGCAGGTCTCCCATGAGCAGTCTTGATATAACAATGCTATGAGATGCAGCATGTGCTACTTGGCCCATAATCTTTTTAGTCTAATCAAGGCCCTGAGCGGGAGAAAAGACTTTAGACTATTTCTCAATAAACTGAAACTTTAAACTCTTTCATGAAGTTTGCTGAAATACATTTTGAAATAAATTTGCTGGCTATTAGGAGCTTAATCTTATTGTTCCTCATTGAGGGGAAAAGTCATTCGATTTCGGAAGCAGAGCAGGCAGGCTGCAAATCTCTCCCCTGTCACCTTTTTCTCTCGATAGCTAAAGATGCTATTTCTTATCACTGATTGCTCTGCTACTTTAAGTCTCGCCGCCATGAGCTTTTCCAGTAACACGAGTATGTGACCAGTGTCGATGCTGTTAATTAATCATATTTATTATTTTAATTGCCATCAGAACATGAAGTCCAGCTGCTTATGCAGGTGTCAGACAGTCACACAATCGAGTCCTTCAGCCCCAAAAGAGATGCACATGATGGATTGCTCTGGCTCCCAGCAGTCGCTGCCTATGCATTTGTGGATAAATCTCATCCTTTCCTTGCATCATTGGCCAGCAGCTTGAGCCTCCTGTTCTCTTCCTTCAGTAGCTTGTAAAATGTCATTTTGACTTTGTTTCTTAACTGCAGCCAGGGAGCTGGGGGAGGCTTTGGCTGTGCAGTCAGATGAACTGACTGCCCTGAAAATCAAGAGCAGTCATGAAGTGAGCTGAAGCGCTCACACTGTATTCTCAGACCTGTCTGCCCAGCACAGAGCAGCCCTCAGGGCTCTCTCAGGCGTAAAGATGCTCTGCCCAGGCCATACCAACCAGGTCCCATTTCAGTTTGAAGAATTTCACCTCTCGACTTCTCTAAGGTCTGGACTCAGCATCTCTAACTGCATAACTGTGACTAGCAGGTGTCTTCAGTTGTCCAAGCTTTGCAGACTCTGAGCCTTGGGATAGCGTGCTGAAATTCCCCCTGCCTTCATGGGAAGCACAATGCGGTTTAGGAGGCAGGAATTCATCAGTATTCCAGAAAAATAAATAAAAATAACTCAAATAAAAAATAGCTGGTTGAAAGAGTTCCCTGAGAAGCTGTTGAGCTAAGGGGGCAAGGTCAAGCCTGTAACAAAGATTTGGAGCAGATTAGAGGTCCTTTAAGGTCCCAGATATATTTACATATTTGAATTTATCTGTGCAGATGTAGTAGCTGTTTTGGAGACTGGATGTCCAGCAAACAAGGGATGCTGAAAAAAAAAAAAAAAAAAAAAAGCTGGATGCTTTTCTCCAAAAATACAGTGTTTTTACATGTCATAGGGGAAGCCCTGTATTCCTCAAGGTATCCAGCAATTGAATCAATCTGAGATCTTTTCCTGTCTGAGGACCAAGGGTCTGAGCTCCTTTGGGACTATTGCATAAAGCAGCACTGAGCTGGGTCCGGGGTTAAGTAGTGATTGAATTGCATAGGCAAAACAAAGGGTGGAAGAAAATGTGCCCTAAAATGCTCTTTAAAAAAAAATTGCAATGACATCAGGGGAAGGAGTTTGATCAAATAAGAGCTGGTTCAGATCTTGCCCTCCCGGTGCTCCTTGAGCTGGGGTGACCCATTATGGGAGTGGTAAGGTGATATCTGATAACGTACGTATCCTGCCCTCATATTCTGTGAAGTTTAAAGTAATCAGAATAACCTACTTTGGTCTCCAGCACAGAGAAGCTTATTTTTCCTGCGGCTTGATGCTTTGATTGAAATAAAGCATGCATATGCTTTAATAAAACATCTGATTATGACTTATAAGGGCCAGATAATGATTTATTCTATTATGCCCCCTCATATTCTATTACAATCCTTTGTTATTCTCAGTGGTCAAAACATGTCTTATTCTGTGTTTGAAGTTTGCTGACTTTAGCCTCCAAAGTGTTAGAAATTATGTTTGCTGGTTTAAAGGGCATTTTGCTTGGAACCTCTTTCTACTGTTCTTATCTCTTGCCTTGATTTGAATTGCATCTTAATTTTCTCTTTCATAAAGGAAACAGCATAAATGAAAATCAGATTTTCTGTTCTAGAATAGATAATGGATTTTTACATTTATTTAATTGGGGCCAGAGCACATCCTAAATTAAAATCGATTGTAAAACCCAGGTGATCTGCTTGAGTGGAATGCTGTCAAGCTGGAATGTTTTGATTTCTCAAATATTTCATTCCGTATATTTTTGAGTGAAATTTCATTTTAAAATGACAAGCATGTTTTGAAAACTTTTCCCATGGTGAAAGGATACTTTGGGATGTGAGATGGCACTGTGGGAAAATTAGTGATTAGTCTGGGCTCCTTCTCTCTTCTTCACATTATGTCTTTGAGATGTTCATCTTCCTAATACCCTTTCAGAGGTGCAGACACTCCTTCAGTGAGTTCATTATATGATGTGCAGAGGAATCATTGAGTGTAAGGTACTTCTTTATAGGTATATCCAAGGACCTTTTACACTTTCTTGTCTCTCTATATTTCTCATCTTAGAAATATATATTCCCCACTTGTAACTCCTTGTACCAACTTCCTCTTCAGTGTTGTTCACTATTCTGGTGGACAATTACACAAATGAGTGGCTGAGAAGGAGATTTACTGTCTCTAAATGTCACTGCTGTGCCTATTTGGACTTGATTAACCTTGCCTTGCTACTTTGCTTCCAGTCTTTCTGCCACTTATTCTGTCAAATGCAACATTAATCTATTTTTAATAAATGCAGTTTAGTGGTCTTATTGTAGGTAGTTTTATTGGCCAATAAACCACTTATCAACTACTTGTTGCCTTCAGCTTTATATCATGGTCCACTTGGGAACCAAATTATTACTTCATAAGCCATTCTCATTTCTTTTACAAATTGTAGACATCTGTGTTTTCTTTATCTTTGCATATTTTCACAAGTGCTTTTTACCCTTATCATTTACAGCTGATGGCCAGTACCCATGTGAATCCATAGAGGTCAGGCTATTCTCAGCATTGAGCTATGGGAAACTTGGTCCCAGGTAATTTCCCCTCCAGATTTTGACCACTTTATTTTCTGCTTATCTGATTTCAACAGTGGTTGCTTCCTGAATACGTTCTCAAACATACTCATTTCATTGCTAAATCATGTATAAGCCTTTCTCGTGAGTGGAGACTGGGGGGAAGATGCTGCCTTACCAGGTGGAGGTGAAGATGGGACCATGCACAGCAGTGAGCATCATGGTCCACAGTGATGTGCATGCCACATCACTGTAGACTTCTTTACAAGTTTCCCCCTGCTCTTGTGCTAGTTCTGTGCTTAGGAGAGGCCAGGCAGCCACCTTTTCCCATGTGCAAATATTTCTGCAGTGTCTTTGGTTTAAAAAAAAAATTTTTTTTTTTCACCATCATATCGGCTTTTGTAATTTTACTTATTACATAGGACTATGCCTGTGCCCCAGGCACGTAACATAACATATGCTTATAGTTTACCATTCCAAACTGATGTGCACCTCAAGGGAAAAAAATGCTTTCGGGAAATTGGGAATCTTTTGGTATGCAATTGCAGCTGGTGACTGGAAAGGGTCTGATCACGGCAGGAAGGATGTTAGAATACTCAGGATAATCCATGTCGATGACAGGAGAGCTTAGAGAAAGAACAGTTTCTGTTTTGGAGTGTGCTTTTCTCTCTACTTTCATTCCTCAGATGAGTTTGTTTAATTTCTAAGTGACAGACGGCTGCTTTAGGATGTTTGTTGGTTTACTTTATATTTTGCTCTTGCACAATCATGAATGTGACTCTTTTCTATTCTTGGGGAGGGAAGTCCTAAACGTGGGTCTGCAGAACTTCTCCCTGCACCTAGCGATAATACAGAAGGGAACAGCTCCAGCAAGAGACATGTAGAAAGAGACTGACTATCCCAGTGGGCCAACAATTTGGTTGCGACGACATTTCCCTAGATTGTGGGAGATCTGCTGATCCTGACTGATATTCACTATACCTATAGCTGGAATACTAATATTCTTGAGGAATAACCTTGTTAACAGATCCTTTATTTTGGGTGGGGTAAAATATTGTATCCCTTTTGAGTCATTGATTCTACCCTGGAGCTAGTATACCGTGTCTGAGGAAAGTTTCTGTGAAAAGTGGTTTATTTCCCTGCGAGGGTTCAGCTTCAGTGAATCATTGTTTTTTGATGAAAAAAAAATTTCATTAAAAGAAAAAAGCCCTTCTATGCATGTTTAGCAGAAGTTCACAAAATCTGGTTAGAGCAGATGGACTCTAATCTTCAAGAGATCTTATGTTCATCTAAATACCAGGATGCATAGCCCAGGATATTGCACAAATATGTAGGCTATTGATGACAAAGAGAGCACAGGACTGTGCCTAAAATAGACAGAAAAATATAGAAAGTGATATGTCAGCAATATTATAACCAGTCATATTAGAGAATTTTCCATAAGGCATCAGGGGATCTTTAACCTAAACTCAAGAAATATTATTCTGCTTTTCATTATGTATCTTACTCACAGAAAGACATTTTAAGTTCACTTTAGTGGAGTCTATACTATAAGAATCAGGTATGAGTTCTCCTGTGACAGCAGCACTAGATCAATCACGTTTTAAAGAATGCAATTGTATCTTCTGAGATAGTCCAAAACTGACACTTTGGCTTTGCTTCAACCTGAGTTGCTAACAGAGGTTGGAAGGTGAGAGAAGACTCCCAAAGTTGCTCTTTTTAATGGTGTCTTTTCTTAAACAAGTCGTTTAAAATTAAAAAAAAAAAGACAGAAAGAAAGAAAACGAGCAAAATACCAAAATACCTCGAATTAATTTGTGAAAAATGCTGTAAGACTTGGGGACTTTACTGAATGTGAAGCTCTGTTAGCCTGTCTTGAACATATGCTAAGGTTATGATTTTAATTGGTAGGTCAGGCTATTTGAAGCAATAACCTTTGTGCTCCAGATCTGTAAATGGAACCTTTCCTACTGACAGACCTAACCGGAGACCAGCCAAAGCTGCCTGGGTGCAGCTTACTGGGGATTTCATCAGGAAGCGCTGGCGCACAGAGTCTGTGAAGGACAGGGGTTACAAGCCCCATGAAAGAGTCTTCTCTCTATCTGTGCAAGCCTCTAATAGCGACCGTGCTGTGTGCATCTCTGCTAAACTTGCATTTCCTCTTCACAATCTTATGCAGGAACTGGAAATGCAAACCAAGCCAAATTCAGGCTAGGAACAGACTACCTATTTTTCAGGATGGCAGAAATGGTGGAACAAATGCAAGGAATTATTGACAGCTCTCTGTTGCTAACTGAAGAATTAGATAATTTTTTCCTAAAACAGAACTGTGGTTTAAATGAGGAGAACTTCCAGGAAGTTCTATGTCCTGCATTAAACAAGGTTAGATGAGATAATTACAGTGCTTCCTTGTACCCTTAAAGATGTGCTACATACTGCACAGTAAAGCTGTGCTCCTGGTGAGGATGGCTGCAACACAGAGGGAAATTTGCGTGTTTTGCACTGCTATCAATTCACATTCAGAGAGGATTCACCCTAGCTTTAGTGCTAGTGTCCTGCTAACATACTTCTTCTCTGCCCATGCCCCATGAGGGCTCTTGCAGAACAAGGCAGATAGTTTCATTTCACTGAGGAGACCTCAGCACTCTGCACCTCCTGAGCACGTATCTGAGTGCTCTTAGTGGTGAATGAGAATGAAAAACTCTCAGCCAGCTATTTATTTTCCCTCCCTTTTCTCTTCTCCAGGTGAAGCTTATGCCCAACATGTTGCTCAGCTGGCAGGAGAGTGGGCACCAGAAGCGATAAAGATGAAATCTTCCCAATTCTTTTTGGGTTTCTTGTAGGTAGCAAGTCAGGATGGCCCAGCATAAGCCCTACCAGACAAAGCTGGAGGAACAAAGGCCAAGGAAGTGGTATAGGCACTAAACTGTCTCTTTCCCACTTCAGAACACTTTTATCTGGATCTGTCCAAGATCTATCCACAGGAAAAGACTGGTAATTGGTAACTGCTGATCATGACCAGGCCATGAGTAGTATAAAATCTGCAACAAACCTAAGGGTCCTGAGGACGTATCAGGATAGCTTTGCTTCTTCTGTGTGCCTTAAAGCCTACAATTTTCTACAAAGAAATTAGAAATAAAAGGTTATATTGATAAGCTTAATCATCTGAATTGTTTTTATTTGTGCCCTTGATACTGTAAAATCAAAGCACTGCACTCCTGCCAGGCATTAAAACGCCAAATTTGTGGGTCATTAATGGCAGCAACGTGGTTAACCAGGAGCCATGTAAGAGCAGCACAAATCTGCTCCTCCTTTTCTGCACATGATTTATTTTTTAATAAGGGTGACCAAGATGGCAGCCTGTGCTGTGTGGGTTGCTTTGTAACAGGACCTGATGATTTGCAAACTCTCTCTGGTGTTAATGTCTGTGTGAGCAACTTTGAGAAAGCAGTGCCTTGTTATTGCTTTTAATGCTTTCCCTAGTTATATAGACCTTTCTCGTCCTGGGGTAAGAAGGGAGATGCAGGGCTCATTATGTAGATATGAATTTTTAAATGGTGTATCTTTATTATCCTCTGCTTTCCTCCACGGGCTCCAGTGCTGGGTAACCAAAGGTACAGATGCTCTCCCCCTTGGTCTTTAGGGAGCTGTCTCACCTTCAATGGAAGGCCAGATAGCTCCCAAACTGCCTGAGAAGTGGCCTTTATGGTAGGCCTGGCTTATTAGCTTCATCCTCAATAGCAAGAATACTGGATGTGCGACTAGATGTTTCTCACTCTGAATTATTTTGATGGCAAAACACAACAGATGGGAGCCAGCTGGGAGTTGAGACACTGTCCTGGTTCGTTGTTGCTCCAGGACTCCAAGCCCTACCATTTCTGCTGTTGGTCTTGTTTGAAGGGATGAAGATGTGTTGTTCCCCATGGTCATCACCACAGCCTCCTTGCCTGGAGGCTGTGTTGCTTTGTTGTCTCTTCTCCCCACATCCACCTAGATTGCCCTAGAGCTCAAGACAGCAGACCCAGCAGCAGCTCATAGCTTGGATTGCAGACAGCAATGAGCTTCTGTGCTAAGGGACTGCTGGTTTACACCAAACACTCTATTACAGGTGTGCACACAAGCTGACTTTTTCTCCTGTGCTCCATTTAGACCAAGTGCCTGAGCACACAGACACGTCCCATGTCATTGGGTTATACGGCTGTTGTGTTCATCTTCATGGCAAGGATGTAAACTGTGGTTTATGTTTGTAAATTAGATAAAATTTGAGATCCTTTGTAGGTATGAAACTATCAGAAGGAACAGAGATTGAGAGAAGGATATCTGAAAGGACAAAATAGTAGAAAGGGCAGAAAGAGGAGGAAAAGTAGTTTGTTGAGTGAAAATGCAGATTAATGGCAGATAAATGGATAGAACATAACCTAGAGAGAAATCTGGAATATGCTATTATAGGTGCATATGAGATTTTCTAGAGAGAGAATTTGTGACTGATTATTAGGAACTAGAATAAAACCCTCGAAGGCCCAGAACAGATCAGACTCGAGGGATGAGTTCAACTCTTCCTTATACCCATTACAGGAACAGTGGGTGTTAAATACTCAAGAGGAGAGCAGGAGGTGGAAGCAGAGGGCAACCACAGCAAAGGCAGTCAGCAACACATTAGCAGCTCACAAATGAGCTAGGTATGTAAGGCATTTTCAAATATTAAAAAATTAAAAAGTGTAATTTGGGACATATGAAGGAGCCCACTGGGAGCTATGAAAGTGGACAGCTGGTGCTTCCTTGAAGGATTGCCCTTGGTCTTCATGATCTTGGCAGCTTCCAGAAGTTGTCATATTCAAATGGCTGAAGGATTAGGATAAGTTGTTCCATATGGTGGACCAAATGAAGATCACACTTGCCCTTTCCTTTCAAATCCCCTTTTTTTTGTCATTTTGAGTCTTGCTAAATAAACAAATCCTCATATTCTGAACTCCCATTTATTTGCTGGCATTTAAGACATAAACATGCCCCTGTTCTGTGGTCCCTGGAGCCCATTCTGAAATGCTGGGGAAATGCAGTTTGGTATGTCATTTCCTAGTGGCTCATGGCAAAGCTCTTCAAATAAATCTAATGGCTGCGGACAACCAATTTGAGGAAAACATAGTGGGAACCTGCAACTGAGAAAATGCTGAACCTTTTGAAAGCTGTCTGCTTAGATAAAACTTGTTGGAAGGAAAAAAAAATTTGCTGATTTTTTTTTTTTTCCTTTTTTAAGCTTGCAGATGGAGCTCAAATCTTATGAGAGCAGGGAATAAGTAGCATGGATATGAGCCAGACATAGGGCTGGTAGGCTGTGTTGCGACTGCCCCAGATAGATGTGCTGATCCCTTGGCGTGAAGCATCCTCTGCTGTTCCCATCCCAAACAGTTCCCCATCGCAGACTAACAGCCGAGCTGTGGGGTTGCCTGTCGGAACACACAGGGTAGGCTATAGGGGAGCCAGCTTTCCATCAGAGGCTGAAAAGGCAGAGTTTGTTTCCCTCTGGTCAAGACAAAGTTTTTGGACCAGTTGGCTGTGTTTTAATGATCTTATTGCACAAACTCTCCCCACTTATGAGGCCATGACCGTGAAATATTTGAAGATCAGCCTGTGTTTCCTGAGTGTGCCCATGCTGCTTCAAAAAGATGGAGGCAGAAGCCCGAGATTTCTCTGCCTTTTGTGTTGAAGGGTCCAGAGGAATTTCCTAAGTTATGAACACCCTACTCTACTGAGGTACAGCCATTTTATGGTACCAGATGGATGTCTCAGTGACTGCAAGAAGCCAAGACTGAATTCTGTTATAATTATTACCTAGTCATGGGTACAAAAGTGACTATTCAAAGGATAGATCAAATGGTATCTTGACGCTAAAATGTTCTGTGAATTCCTGAATGGCCACATGGCACAAACGGGATTTAGCTCTCATCTGAAAGATCACTTGATATTCCATTTCTTGTATTTAGGAAAACTGAAGGACACTGCTATCAACATAGGCCTGGAGTGTCATGTAGGGCAGTATTTGTCTGTCGTATCACTTGCTTTATTGCATTACTTCGGCACAGAGCCTTGTCTTTCTATCTGTATTGTCTCCTAATGCAATGCAGGTAATTCTTAGTAGCTTTCCTGTGAAGTGCTCTGAACATGCTGTATTTCACTATAATTGTTGAAAATGTGATTATTTTCTTCCATGGTAGAGATGAAGCCCAAGGTTGCAGGTAGGTGACAAAGGGTGGTGTGGCTCTGGCAGCCTCTCCTTGAGGAATGTGCAAAGAGGGCAGCCACATCCATCTGTCAAGAGAATGCGGTTTTGGAAGAGCTGAAGGTACTTTTTCCTATCCCTTTTAACAGCCATTAGTTTACTATTTTTTTTCTTCCTCACCTCTAGGTTCTTTATAGTCTGGCATATATAGTATTTAAGACGTTAGGATTTTTTCTAATTAAAACTTAAGATAAAAGGAAAGAAAACTTTATTGTTAATGTAGGAATAAAAGAACTCCATTTCAAAAGGATTTTTTTTTGGCTGGTGCTAAGGTGAAAAATATTAATTATATTTCGAATGAACTTTCCAGTGAACTTACTCCATCCCTTGGAAGAAGGATGCTAACCAAGCAGCACTAGCCAGTCCACTTGCTGTTCATAATTAATAAACACTCCATAATTTGTCCATGTAGGCGCCCAATATGCTGCCATCAAAGTGGATACTGAGGTTTTAAGTGTGACAGGCTGATTAGGAGGCCGGGGGAAGGCAGATTTCACACTCGGGTTAGTGCTTTGGGGCCGTTGCCGCTGGCCTCGCGCGGTCGGCTGCTCCTCGCTCTGCTAGAGCAGAGGTCGTGGGAGAGCAGCGTTGTGGGAGTCCGCAAGTCACCACTGCAATTAAACAAAGGTTAGGAAAGAAAACCCTGCTGATGGTTGGCTCGCAAACGGCGGATCTCTGCAATCTCGCTAATATTCAGGGCAGATGCCTATGAAAAACAAGTGAAATCTATCCTTTTTGCTCAGATGGCAGAAGGAATATAAAAAAAGGCAGAGATGCAAGTCAGAGCCTCTGAAATATTCACCGCAGCTGCACAGCCCTTTGCTGCATGAGCTGCTCAGCGTAGGACGGTGGCCCTTGTGGACTCCGTGTGTCATTCAGAGATACTCCAAAGTGTCATCTGGTCATTTATTCTTCATGGTTGCAGCTTCTTTACCTCCCTTCTTTCCTACTACAGTTAGATATAACTCAGGAGGAGACAAAGGCATAAGAAACTAGTGATGTGAGAGAGGCAGGATGGGGACAGGTGAACACAGGTGCTTTGATGCAGGCCACATTCCCAGCCATCTCCAATGTGGTCCTCATAGACCCTAAAAAGTATCACATTGGCTTCAGGGAAGACAGGGGCAGGACAGCATGCTGGACCCTCTCCTGAGTGGTAGAAATCTTCTAACAGCCTCTTTTGGGCTTTTATACCAGCACGGAGGAGAAAAAGTAAAGGCAGAGCTTCAACCTCCCTGTTGCACTGTCTCCTTTCTCTGAGATGTGGCCACGTGTGACACAGAGTGGTTTATTTTGGTCCAAACCCATTTGAATCCAAGCTGGTTTTCTCCATGATGTCCCATCTTTGTGCTGCCCTGATGCAGAACCTTCTACCTTGCACAGATTCACGCTTACTTTAAATTTTAGCAGTATAAATGCCAGTGTCTGCAACCTCCTGCTTTATCCCCGGCCAGGAAAGCACGTTCTATTTTGAGATAGGACATCTCAGTATTTATCAATACAGGGAATATTTATCAGAAAGGGAAGAAAAGAGATGGTTCAAATGCCCTCACACTGTGCAGGCACTTGAGAGTGTTGGTGGAGAAGTGACTCGCCAAAGAAAACTCTTCATGCAGATCTCAAGGTGCTTCATACCCCTTTCTCCCACCTCTCTGGTGGTGGTGCAGGCTATAGATGACCACATAAAACACCTGTATTAGCTGTTCACTGCAGCAAAACTCTTCAAGGGCCTGGCCATTAGGTAGAGGAGCCTATTGCCGATCCTTCAGCGTGAGCAGGGTCTGCATTGATAGATGCTGAAGCCACGAGTGAAAAGTGTGTCTCTAAACACAAGTTAAAATTCCTAGGAATCTCTCTCCACTCCTCAGATACAAATCACTTCTTTCCAAGTTAGTGGGAGGAATAAGTTCAATTTATTTAAGTTTTTTGTGAACACAAGAACAAAACAATGGTGGTTTGTTCTGTCTGTGCAAATCTTGTGCCGACTGTGCTGAAGTCTGCACTAGGTCAATAAACGTTTTCTCAATTCTATTTCCTCGCCTTACCTTCAAATGGTCACTGAAATCAGTTTCCTTTTCTTTGCTTTATTAGATTTCCTTGAGCTTGGCTTTGTAGCCTTTCAAAATGACCAAGACCCCTCCGAAGACTCCTGAATATTTTGCTGGCTGCTGGGCCGTGTGCAGCTCGCTGTCCTTGCCCAGGACATTTTCCTTAGCTCTCCCTCTGGAAGGAGGGGAAATCCTGGCTGCAGCAGGGTAAACGGCCAAGAGAGACCTGGAGTAGAGTCCTACCACAGGGTGCAGCAAGAGTTCTGCTGTATTCCTGTGAATTGCATTTGAAATGCTGTCATTGAGAGGGGTTGATTCAAAAATGGAGCTTCCCTTCTGCAGGAAACATACAGTCTTATTTTAAAACCAGTGCAAAAAGTCAAAATTAGCTGAAGTTTTGGAATTTTTTTATTCCTGCTACAGTGAAATGGTTTTCTTGAAATGCTTTGTAATGGTAAATTAGAACATTTTGCTCTCGTTGCTGCTGTCATAATAGTAGCTAAAATTATTCTATTGAAACTAAATGATTTGAATGTATCACAGTGAAATGTAATTTCCTGGTGAAAACATTGGTGGAATTTGATACCTTCCTGCAAAACTTCCTGGTTTTGTCAGAAAAGCACTTTTCTGTGTAAAACTGGGATAATCAGCCTTTTTGGACCTGATTCTGTTTTACTGTCGTTTGTGCAAAACAACAAAAATTCAAAGGTAAGGAACAGATAGATTTGCATGCCTGGTATTCAGATAATCACATGGAGAGACAAATCAGAGGTTGTTTTGTTTTTTTGTTTTTTTTTTTTGCTCTGCCTGGCCTCTGAATTTGTGTTAGGTTAACCTAATAATTTAGTCTCACTCAGTTCCCTTGCTCCCTCAGTGGTATCCATCATTAATGGTGACATTAAGTGTAGCATATAATGACAGGAAAATCTATTATAAACTTTATTATGGTCATGTTCCTCCTCTTTTTCCTTCTTGCTGTGGTACCAGACCTGAGAAGACACATACCCAGCCCGGCTGGACAGGCTGGCATATCTCCAGCACTCAACATTTTTGGCAATGCCTTATAATAAACTAGATCCAATGTAAAGCTGCTGTCAGAATTTTCCAAATTTTTAACTGGATTTTCCATTGTGTTGTCTNTTATTATGGCCATGTTCCTCCTCTTTTTCCTTCTTGCATGGAAGATGCTAAACTACTGCAGCACCAGGCTGTGGTACCAGACCTGAGAAGACACATACCCAGCCCGGCTGGACAGGCTGGCATATCTCCAGCACTCAACATTTTTGGCAATGCCTTATAATAAACTAGATCCAATGTAAAGCTGCTGTCAGAATTTTCCAAATTTTTAACTGGATTTTCCATTGTCTTGTCTTTATAACTGCAATGAAATTGTCCTTAGGATGCCGCCTTCACAAAATACAAGGCTCCTGCAGAGATATAATAAATAACTGGGCGCACATTTCTCGCCTGCTCCACCTTCTTCTGTATGATTGAATTTTTCAGCATCTTATAACAGTTCTTGCCAGCACAGCAATATCATTTCTAAATCTAAACATACAAAAAAAAAGTAAGTTTAGACAGTGCTGAAGTGAAGCTGTAAGCTGGAATGAAGTCTTGGCACTGACTGTGAAGTCTGTCATTTATTCAATGTCTAAAACATCCTAGGCTCCGTTTCAGAGCTGGCTATTGTGGACATTTTAATTCAATATCTGAGGACCTTGTGACTTCATTCAGGCATTTTTAAAAGTCTATTAAATATTCTTTTCTAATGCTCTTTTTGCAGAAATCACAGTTGTCCTGTGTGATGGACTACTTTTTTGTTATTTTTATTTTTTCTCCCTCTCCAGCCTCAGTAATCCAGGTCTGCTAAGTCTGCTGACTAATTTTTCCATGTCCTGAAGAGCCAACAACAGCCTTAAAGTTTCAGTTGGGTCCTGTAGCTAACTCTTTTCCACTATGAAAATTCATACTCATGATGAGACTGTGCCAGATGATTCTAACACTTCTGACAGTGATGCAGTGACTGGTGAAGGCAAGTGAGTGAGGACAATATATCACCGGAGTACATGATGGGTCAGCTAGAGCAACAACAACATTCAGCAAAGCTGTCCTCACACCAATAGAAAGTATTTTTTTTAAAAGTAGTCACTCCTCCAGCTGGAGTTGCTTGCTCCAAGTCTCATGAGTGTGCAGTTCCACATACCTATAGGTTATCACGATATAGGCTCCACCGCAAGCAAATGTTTGTGCCTTTACAGCACTTAATGTTATGCAAACTACCCGCTGGACAGTGCCTTCTAGATACACCAGCACAGCCAGGAATTCTGTGTGTGTCAAAAGCTTTCCTTACCTAGGCTGGTCATTGAGTTCGTCTAACTGTGCCAAGTTAGAAGTTGGAGTGAGGTTTCTGTAGGATCTTCCTATCTTTTTGAGACATTCGCTGTTGCTTTGGTGAAGGGGATAAGCAAGAATTTTTGATGCATCCTTTCTGTTAACAGCAGAGGAAATGAATGATGAAATGACTCAGTGTCTTTGCTGATGAAATTAGATGCTGTGACCAAAAATGGAAGAGCTGGAAGTGAAAAGGCAGTTCAGGAAATGGGCTGATATATGTCAGTTGTTTGTAGATGTTAATTCTGGAAGAGCTTAGGTAGGCTGATGTACAGGCACCATTCTGATGACAGGCCATTAGACACCTCAGGAAAAGGAGCTTATCTCATATCCAACCTGTTAGTCAAATCCTTAGTGAGATTTATTACCACTGCTGTGGAATATAATAATGATGATAAGTAGGGTCCAGAGGGCTGAATGGAGGGGCTCAGCTCTCCCTGTGACAATGACAGATGGAAGAGTGTGACATGACTAGTGTAATTCAATGGGACAGCAGCAGACCTGAAACTAGACAGCAGATCTGCTTGTTCCTCTGACCACTATGAAGTGATGCTTTCTTTCACTACTTTGTATCTTTGGAGACCTACAGGCAAAAACACTAAAAAATATGACCTTGATAACTTTACATGTTGCCTTATTATCTGATATTACACATTGACTATTTTAGTACAATAAAGCTGATCATAATTAATTTTATAAAGGCATTTTGATCTTGGGACTCAGACAATATGGATTAATTGATCATCTGAGAGAATTTGCCTCAGATTCTTACTAATGTAATCAAAATCAAGTGCTGTTTAGTAATGCTGTATTCTGGCCTGAGTTTGTAGTGTCTGACTGTAGAATTTTCCCCCAAAATGACCAGCTGCATGCTACTGTTTTGCATGTTTTGCAAATGATCAGCACAGTTCTAATCGGCATGTGTTATATTTCAAGCACAAAATTATGAAGCTAGGAGCTTTGGTCCTGGAAGCCAGGCACTGCTTCCCGCTGCAAGAGAATAGCTGGGCATGACTTCCCACTCAGCCCATCTCTTTGGAGCTAGCAAATTCTATGCTCCTTCAATATCTGATCTCCTTCAAAATCACACAGATCTGTGATGGTAGAGAGGAGGTGCTGTTGGAAAACAGCATCTGTGCTTCTGTTATAAGACAGTCCCAACTTCTTTTCCTGAAAAGCTGCATGACCCAGTAGAACACCCCTGTCTAATGAGACAAAGGCCCTTTCTGCTTGGCAGCATTTTGATATTCATTGGGAAGAATCTCAAAATGAATAGTAATTATGGAGATCATATCAAGCTGTTTGGTTTGTTTAGAGCTCAACCACTAGCTGTGATAAAACATTTATGTGGAGGCAGTCTTAATGTGCCGGTGTCATTGCAAAGCCAGCCTCTATTATTTTTGAAATGTCACGGTGGCTGCAAGGGGTTCTAGAGGGCTAAAAGAAAACAAACGTCGTCCTTCTCTTTAAGAAGGGTTAAAGCAAGTGAGAAGGGGATGGACTAGAGGTCCCTTCCAACCCCAGCAGTGATTCTGTGATATCCTGCAGTGTTATGAGTCAATGATGTCACCGGAGTAGATGTTCATCCAGACTCACTAACCCTACAGTCCAAATGGGAATGTTCCTATGTAGAGCGGGCTCAGTTCAAGAAAGCTTTGGAATTGGTCCGTACTGAGGCTGCGATTCCTGGATACATAGCATGATATTTAGATCAGCTTTAATATCTTTAGATACTGAGGGTTCCTAGCATAGAACTGGAATACTGAGAGGAGCACTAGAGTAATCCATGTAGGGCCAAGACTGCCACTGATTTGCTGCTTGTGGCAGAATAAATTTTTCTACAAATATTATTTCCCTGGAATGAAGCATCTATTCTCTAAGTCCTCTGAAAAGCAGGCTCCTCAGAGGGTAAAAAGCTGAAGGTGAGGATTGCTGAAGTTTCTTAATTTCTTTTGTCTTGGCCATTGATTAAGAGCGTTGGGGCTGTTCTTCCCTTACAGCACTGACAAGGATAAGCAAGACAAATGGTGCTTTAAATGAACTTGACGGGGGCAGCGCAGTCCGTGGTGAACCTGAGAACTTTCTGGATGTGTCATCAACGTGCTCTCAGAGCATGGGCTTGCCAATCCATCAGGGTGATAGCCCGTATCTAACAGAGGCAGGGTGCCAAGTGCTACAGGGCGTTTTCAAAGTTTGGAGGCCAAATATTTTTATCTCTTGATCACTCTGTTTTTGTCACTTGTGATCCTTGAAAACCCACACGGAAAATGTCTACCAGTATAAAGAAAACAAGCTCCTTGCTGACTACAGTGGAAACTGGTTGAACTAATTTTCGGAGTGCCTCACTGCTAGTCTCTTGTCTCGCAGGGCAGCCCTGGTGCAGCCAGGTTTTTGCAGGTAGGTGCAGTCATGGCTATTTTTTTGTTGGGGTGGTTGGTGTCACCTTTCCACAGAGCTCTGTACTGCAAGTCCTAATGGTAGAGGTTGAGGAAACTGAAGGCAAAGAAAACCCATCTAGATGTAACCATTGGTAAAAAAAAAAAAGCAGTCCAGGCACAGCATTTTTAAGGTGAGTGGCTGCTCTAAAGAGCATATGTGATTCCTGTTTGACTGTGCCATTTATTTATTTATTTGCTTTGCATTTTCTTTCTGACTGAGTTGCCTAGGTCCAGACCTACTACCTTGCCCTTGAGGCGTACAATAGAGAGCAACCCCCAGCCACAATTTCACCTTCCTTCCTCTCCTATGCCCTGCTGTGGGCCTGATGAAAATGAATTCAATGTCTGTTTGATGAAACAACATCCCACACCCACACTGGGAAACGTAACCATTGGAGGTGAAGGTGTCCCCAGAAGGAGGGAACAACAGGGGATATAGGTCCCCTCTCAGGCACCTTCCTTTGGTCGTTGCCTAAGGTCTGTGTTTACTGAAGTCTGATGATGGGCCACAGGTTTCAGCCTCAGGTCTCACTCTTGCCACCTGAAACAGCATTTAAAATGTTCAGCATGATCTACGTTAGCTTGTAAAGGGCCATTAATGCTTGTCCAACTGCTTTCAATGAGATCTGATTGCTCATATTGTTAACGCTGTTTCCCTGTATTCCTTTCCATCAACCTGTCACTGTTATTAAATACATCTGATTGGAAAAATGAAAAAAAAAATGCACAACTAATTTAATATCTATATTTTGTGGCTGACAGCTGCCCGTTTAAATAGTATGCCATGTGTTTATTGGAGAGCACATACATCCTGCCATTAATATTCCAGTGTTGTGAAAATGGAGTACTTGACTTTGACAGAGCATCAATATTTTATGTGCTACAGAGCTGGCAGTTTGGAAAGATAATTTTAAACAAAATAACGCCCTGGACATTGGAAAGTTTCACGTACTTTCTAGGCTGTATTACCCCAAAATTATTCCCAATGCCTGTTAATTGTAGTTGTCAGTAGCTTCAGAATGAATTACTGTGTTATTTCTAGTCATCAAAATCTTTTGCTTAAAAATCTTTCAGTTAAAATAGGATGTGGTAGTTTGGGTATTGTACAAAAGCAAATACATTTGTATTTTCTGTGTGTGGATGTCAGAATGTTTGTCTCATAAGCTGTAAGCTTTATTTTACTACTAATCTGTGCTCCTAGGAAGCTTCCACTTATAGATCATAGATTACTCCCCAAAGCACTGGACAAAGCACAGCAGAAAAGATTTCTAGGAGTTGAGTGTTGTCACTGGGAACTGCTCAATAAATGTATAGAGTCCTGCAGTGTCACTAGAGCCACACACTCTGCTGACCCCGTGGATATAGCATATATCCATACGTGAGAAAGCAGAAGTATCAGACCAGAAAGCCCACGCTCTCACTGCAGTGCTTCTAAATTTTAAATTTCTAAAAGAGCTATTTTTCTATGCAATACTTCTCCTGTTTTCAGAGGCTGGAACTGACGTGCTTGTAAAACACCTTATGTAACCTGGTGTTGCAATGTTAACCATTGCTCTAGGGAGTCTGGAAGGCAGGAGGTGGTCGTCAGGGTAAGTGGGACCTGGCTAAAGGACTGTGGCTACTAGAAGAGTTACTTTTTAAGCACATGGTTGAAGTGCTGCATGAAGTTGCTCTTACATACAGGGAAACCTGATTTCCTAGCAAAATGCAAAACAACTAACATTTGGACGCTGCTAGCTAAGATTTGGTGCCCTTCCTCTGGCTTAACCCCCTAGGAATTGTGGTTATGGTGGTGTTAGAACAACACGCTTGTAGGAAAAGCTTAGACAAGTATTACGGACTATTTTTGTAATGCAAGCAGCCCGGTTTTTAAGTAGTCTCATTTGATATACTAGAATTGTCAAATTCATTTATAGCAGCAGTATAATCTTAGTGGCCTGGTAATGTTTTGTCCCATCTCTGTGAGTTAGTTTTTTACACTTAATGAAGGATGAGTAAAATATTAAGACAATGAAGTGACTGTCTTGACTGCTCTTAACTTTTGCAAAGTTAAGACTATAATATCCTCAGTGCATCTGTAGTTTCTGTGCTACCTGACCAGGATTATCATTCGTTTTTGGGCTGTTTTGTGCTTTCTCCCTTTAATATGAAATGGTATGGGCCAGGTGTCCTCTGAAATCCAAGCAATTTGCCTGCTGGAGCTACTCTTTCTAAAAATAATTGGTACAACATCAGTGACAGTTGGACATCATTTGAAACAGGTAACCGCTCTGTAGAGAATGGTTTCATTTTCTCACAGCTGTCATCTTTTAACCTTTTTTCCTTTTTTGCGGGGGGAGAATAGGGTCTGTAAGAAGCACAAGAACACGGTCTGTAAGATGCTGGCTTCTGTCAATAAGCCTAAGGCCAACCCATGGTTGCATCTGCCCAGCTTCCAAGCCTGCACATAGATGGGCAGCTGCAGTATCAAGTGGTCCTTGGACTTCAGGATAGAAACCAATTATCCTTGCTTTCTTCTAATCTCCCCACCTTTAACAAACCTACTTGAAGCCACTTTGATCTACAGATGTTTTTCTTCTGCATATCTGATGTGAACTATTTTCTCCTTCAAATAAGGTCTATTTAGTGTGGTATGGGGTGATAAATGGGCAACTAGAAGGGGATATTTGGAGCCAAGAAACTAGGCAGAGGCATGGTATCCAGTGTCTTAACTCTTTCTGTGATCTATATCAGATAAATTGAGCCTTTCAATAGACCCATAGGAGAGTTTTCTTTGCCTTTGCCTCTCCAGCAGCCCCAGCTGCTGAGACCCATGAAGAACGGCAATGTTTCTGCCATCTTTACTTGTAAGAAAGGAAGTCAAATGGGGAGAGATCATCTCATTGGGGTGACCAAAAAAGTTACATAGATTCTGCTCATCCTACCTCTGATATTGCAGGTGGAAGCCTGAGGGCTGCTGCTACCAGAGGAGCAATTGGATTCATGGAAGCTTCAGACAAAAGCCCAAGGGACCTTGGTTGTCCTGAGGGGTAAAAAATTGATGTGACTTTGTTTTAGCCTCAGCCCTGCACTTTGGAAGAAGCTGAAGCAAGCTTGAGGTGCTGAAGCAGTTTAGCATGGCACAAGGAGCTGCAATGGATCGTGGCCATCACACATCTCGACTTAAAGTGCTGACTAATTTAATATCTAAAACCTACGCTTCGGATTTTTATTTCTAGCCCAGTATTAATCACCACTTAAAAAAGGCTTCTTGTTTTCAAATGAAAAATACACCTGCTGGTGTCACCTTATAATAAATTACTTTTGGAAAAGGCATGAATTCAATTGAGAGGCCTCTGGCCAAATTCATCAGTGTCCACCTTGACCATACGCCTGCTACAGGCAGTGAGACAAAGCAAGATGAAATGCCTGTCCTCTCCGCTTGTGCAGGACGACCTAAGGAGCTAAGCAGGGAGGCTTGGGCATGCAAGACGGTGCTTAATCGGGTTCACTTGTCCTTTCATCTCCGTAGGTCTGGCCAATTGGTGGTGCTCCTGCTCCACCTGCGTTACCCCTTTCTCCTCACCCCATCGCTTGCTGTGAAGTCTCACCTCCTCCTGCTGCCTCAGTCGTGTCATCATCCACACTCAGCATCAGACCGAGCATCTAAATGTGGCTGCAAGGCAGCAGGGTGGTTAATGGATCCCACGCTTGTTTCAAGGTGGATCTCTGCAAGGGTGGAAAGCATCTGAGTGCTGCGGGTGTTGGCCTCATCTCCCCCTCACCGAGACGTGGCTTTTCCTTAATGAAATTAGAAGTCCTCTATGCTAAGCCCTTTAAACGTGTTCTCCATTTACATAAGCAATGGGCTAGATCTTAAAAGTTAATGATTTTCCTGAAGGGGAGAAAAAGAATCAGCAGCTAAAGTTTGGAATTTTTAGCGTAATTACCAAACTGCTTGGTTACTGAGAAAGGGATGGATGATAAGTGATTAAAAGAGAAATGAGGGACTAGGACTCCTAGGTTCCTCACCCAGCTCTGCCTTGGTTGGCAATGTATGAAATGTTGCTTAACCTCTTTATGCCTCGGGTTACCATAATGGTACAGAGTAGCACTTAGTTATCTCCTGGGCATTTGGAAGATTTATGAATATAAGCCTTGAAAAGAACATTGCCATCACAGAATGAGGAATATCACTGTATACAGATGCCAAGAAGCATTTGTAGCCTCAGCACTTCTTGTGAAGGCTGAACACAGAAAACGCTCAGAAATGAAAACAATAAAAAAGGAAACTGGTAGACTTTCCTAAGCATCTGAAAAGATATGATGCAGTTGCTTTTGGGGACGTGGACCAAAGTTTTGATCAGTTTACCTGTTGATAATCTAAATCCTGTCATGCTTGTAAAATCTGTTTTACTGCTGCTGAAGAGGAATAACCATGCACTATTAATCAGTTGTTACACGATATTTAAAAGGTAATCGCTGTACAGCATAAGGCTAAGCTTTGTGCAAATCAAACAGCACCCCTTCAAATATGAGATGGGGGAGCACCACAGCGTTTTTCATGAGAACAATTTGACCCTCAACAAACTGAACTGAAGAATTAAACATTGAAGTCTGAAAATCATTAAATGACCAACTGTTCCCTTAAACCCTGGAATTTGGGTCTCTAATTTTAGGAATTTTAGGTTTAACTGACTAACTGTAGTCAGTACAATATTCCATTTTTAGGTACTGCAGATTTGGCAAGTCTCATCCTCTTCTAAGACCCCGTTGCTAGGAAAGGCAGCATTTGATTTTTGCTCAGGCAGTTCACACAGCAGAGAACAAAGTCAACGAAGAACTGAGCGCTCACAAAGCAGAATTCATCTGAGAAACATTTCCTGCATTGAACTCCTGCTCCCTGTCCTTTTTTTCAACTCACAGCAGTGAAGAGTAAGCCTAGCTGAGTTGTGATTGAGAAGTAGCAAAGAATAACGCTGGCTTTGATTACTGCCAGACGAGTGTGACAGATGTTCGCGTTTGACTGCTTGCAGAGCAGCAGACTGATGTCTGTGATGGGAACGGTTTCTCCTCCAAAGCAAGGAACAGGATTTATTTGTCGGCCTGTGTAAAAGGATGAATTCATCTCTGAAATGGCCCTGCAGCTGTGGGCTACGGAGCAAGTGTAGGAAGACGAGACTGGGTGTCCTGTTGGACAAAGAGCCAAGGTTGGTGGCATTGGGCAAGTGCCGTGGCATGGCCTGTATGGCTTCCCATCCTGCCTGGCTGGTCTTCACCCCTAGACCATCCGAGAAGATGGGACCTGATAGTAAATATGTCCAGGAGGGACCACAGCCACGTTTTTGATTGTAGATACCCTCATACTGCTCAGCCTGAGAGGTTTCACTGTGAAGAAGGCTCTGTCCAGCAGATGGTCGAGTAGACCACAGCTTGGCAAGCAGAATCCAGGCTGCCACTGCAGGAATGGAATAATTAAGGTGGAACTTCTACTGACATTAATAATTTAATTCAGATTTGAATTTCAGAGTTAAGGGAAGCTTTTGACATACTCCTACTGGTAGGTAGGCACCAGGGACATGGAAAGCAAAACACACATGCAGAAAGTCAGAAATTGCTTGTTGCTTTAGGCTTATTTTAATTTGTTGCTCAGTAGGGAAATGTATCAGTCCTTCACTTAACTGGTGTAACTCGAATTATTAGTTCTTCAACTTTTTTTTTTTTTTTTTTTGTGGTGGTTCTGGAGCTAAGAAACTCAAACTAACTAACATGCCATTTGCTGGCAAACTTAGCTATTGTTATTTGGTTTCTAACCAGGAGTACATGCGGCAAAATGCAAGAGTGTTCGTAGAAAGAAAGGCTGAAAAAATTTGAATAGATTATTAAAAAAAAAAAAAAAAAAGAAAAAGAAAAAAAAAGGGGGGATGCAGAAGTTGTGGATCCTCTGAGCAAGATGAGATGCTGGAGTTTGTGAACTGACTTGACTCTTTGCTCATAACTCTCTCTGTGGTGCAAGGAATGTGTCCCTGTTCCATTTCATCACCGGTTCTTACCTTCTGCAGTACTGAAGATGTCTTGGGTAGCTGCAGAGACCTGATCTTAAATGTCTCCCTGCGAAATCTCATTCCTCAAAACTTGGAATGTATGTCTGGAGTCAGGAATAAAACAAATCCAAATGCTAGTTTGGGACTTCTGCTTACTGAAAACAGGGGCTGTCATCTCTGCTGCATATCTTCTAGATTTATAGAAGGAAAGTTGATGGAAGCCTTAGGTGCTCACTTGTCTGTTTATCCCCTGACAAAGCCCTTCCCAAGTGTGTGTTCGGTTGGTATGGGATGTGTTTGTTCGCTCCCAGCACACTTACCCGGTCTTGTCTAGCCTGGAGCAGGTTTTTCAGGGTTTTCAAATTCCTCTGCTGCTGGAATAATCTTTCAGAGTAAACATGAGTTCTGTGTTAATTTAGTGCACACGACAAATGGTATTTTTTTTTTCTTTTTTACAATTCACATGCTTGCTCCTTTCTGTTAATGAGCATCCAGTCTGTGTATTTTATCTGCATGTGCTCCCTTCCTGTGCTGCTGAGGGTTATAGACATCCAAACAACTTCCCTAAAAGTCAACACAACTGGAAACTGTTTAGTTAAGTCAGGATGCTGCTTTATAGACCAGGATTTATTTGCTTGGAAATGATGGCATGGTGGTGCAGCTGGATGGCTCTCAGATCCAAGCCAGGACCTCTGCATGATGCTGCCTTGTGGCACAGGGCTGTAGCACTGTAAACCACCTGTGTCCCTTTGCCTGGGGACTACACTGGCGCTTGACACATCTGGGTCTTGGCCCTGGATATGTGGCCCTGCTACCACACACTTTCTCCCTGTTTAGGTGAGGGGCTGCACTTGAGAGCCCCTTCAGCTTCCCCCTGCATCTGCCATCTACAACTCTATCCAAATCCCAAGCCTGGCTGATCCCACAGGATGCATCCCTACATGTTGTCAACTCCTGCAAATCCCCTTCCCGCCCTAATCTGCCTTGTCCCAGTCCTGAGGGTGTCCAGGAGCATGAGCTGAAGAAAAACCCCAATGGAATCCAAAACAATTGTGTAGCACCTAGTTATTGATTTATGCTGTTACATCATNTTGGCCCTGGATATGTGGCCCTGCTACCACACACTTTCTCCCTGTCTAGGTGAGGGGCTCCACTCAAGAGCCCCCTGTACTTGAGAGCCCCTTCAGCTTCCCCCTGCATCTGCCATCTACAGCTCTATCCAAATCCCAAGCCTGACTGGTCCCACAGGATGCATCCCTGCATATTGTCAACCCCTGCAAATCCCCTTCCCTCCCCAACCCGCCATGTCCCAGTCCTGAGGGTGTCCAGGAGCATGAGCTGAAGAAAAACCCCAATGGAATCCAAAACAATTGTGTAGCACCTAGTTATTGATTTATGCTGTTACATCATCACACAGATTTTTTTTTTCCTCTCTGCTGATCCACTGATTTTAGCAGTGCTGGGAAGCCATAAAAGAAAATGAATTCAGTTTAATGTACTTGGTACATTTGTTAGAAAACCCTTCATTGAGTTTGAATAATTAGAAATAGTTCATTTTATCACCGCCATCAGGTCCTGACTCTATCAATATGAGTAGGTTATAGAGATCTAAAGGTAGGGTTGAAGCCAGGAACTTATTGGGCTATATTCTTATTAGAGCCAAAGCATGATAAATTGTTCATAAACTACATCACAGAAGACTGCCTATTATGTCTTTGAGTTGCATCACTCTCTCCCTAATTGGCTTTGATATTGCTCTGCTTATTTTAGAGCACTTGTGATGAGTGAAGGGTTTTCTTTCTTCCNTTGTGATGACTGAAGGGTTTTCGTTCTTCCAATTCGATATAAATGCACTATCGGAAGCTCCTTTCTGCATCCAGTTCAAATTTTATTCTGATATTGTGGATGAGATTAAATCAATTGCATTGCATTAATTTCTGTGGGCATTGAGTAAATCATTAGTCAGCATCTAACACGCATATTTAAATATTTACTCAATAGTGTCATGTTCACACAGCTGTTTTGCCCTCAACAGATTTTGTTTTTGCCCAAAACAGTTTGTTTGCCCAAACAGATTTGTGAAGTTTGCCTTGCACCAGCTAAATGGTGTAGATCTGCTGACAGTATTTGAAATGTGGTGCTCTTGAAAGGTCTTGACTACCAAGAGAAGAACAAACTTGGTCAGCTCCAGACCACTGAAGGCCTCTGAGTGCTCTAACTGGGGAATTGTGGTCGCTTCTTCTCTAATAGAGCCTCTTGCTGTCCTCTAATTCTTATGCTCCCAGCTCCACCACGTCCCACCTTGCATGGAAAGGTGATGAGTGTCCCACTCAGTCTTCAACCCACCCAAGAGCAAAAGGTGTGCAGGGAGAATTTTCCTGAGCAGCCAGGAAGACTATGTCTCCAACTCCTCTTAAAGAATAGTGTGTCTGTTATGTTCATGGTGCTGCACTTAATTAGTCTGGCATCCTGGCTTTGAAACATCCTCTGCAAATTGAGTCTGTGCTCTTGTGTGCCCTAGGAAAGCTCTCAGGAAAATAAATAGGTGGTTTTCAGTTATTTCTGCCCTGTAAATACAGACATCCTATGTTTTCCCTCCCAAAATGATACAGAGTTCGATAGTTCACATGAATCACAGTGACACTCTCAAATTATTTCTTTCAGCGATGTGAGATGGCCTTGACACAAGATATTAATTACTGAGATCTATCTTCATGTCAAACGCATAATCAGCAAAGAAATCTGACAAGGGAAAGAAAAAGGAAAGCATCATTCCAAACTGCTCCTTCTGGAAGATACCTTGCAGGGTGGTTTCCAGATGTTGCCTCCAGCCTGTATTTTTCATGGTCTGTGGAGGCTTCTGGCCCCAAATCTTGACTATATGGAGAGTTTTGGTACCCCAGTCTTTTGTGGGGAGTCGTGTCTCGGAGAGGATGGAAGGCTGCTTGGAGCACACAGACACATGGAGTGGAGCAAAAGGTCTTTTCAGGCAGGTCCAGGGTTGTGACCTGCATTTCAAGGCATACAGAATATTGCAGCACTGGGTATGTCGCCCATCCATCACCAGGCTAATACGAGACTTCTCTCATGCTTACTGCAGGTGTCAGTCTATGAGAACATTGCACAGGTCACGCCTGGAGCTACGAAGTTGAGAGGCGGAACGAGGAGCTGGTTTTCCTACACTCAGGCTCCTAACTTTGATGGAGCACTTCAGTTAGCGACTTATTTTAGCCTTCCTTTCTGCATTCCCATGTTACTAGAGAGGCAGCCAAGATACACTCACCCCTTAGATGAGCTGCTGGTGGAGCCAGCATTACAGCTGCGAGCCATTAGCTTGCAGCACGCTGGGGGGCCGCGCTGCGCCATCGCGGGGTGATTAATGCCTCTCTTGGGCACTTCCAATTCTGAAATTCTAATGGAGTTCTGCTCGGCAAGGAGGAATCTCGCAGACTGAAACTCAGCTGTGTTTGATCAGCGCCAGGGCGAATTCTGGATGGCGTTTCCTGATCTGCCATCTCCAGTAATGGACTTTACATGTTGCTATGAAGCTTTGGCAAGACTCTGATGTGAATAGTTATAAGGAAAAGGCGTGGGACCAAGTTTCCGCATCTCCTAAGCCCTAATGAACTACCTGTGCGCCCTCTCGATGCCTCTGGGTGGAAAATCTGAATAAATCTACTAAATAAATTGCTTTCCACAACAACCGCGCTCGAGGCTGCATTCTGTAAGTGAGCACAGACCTGAAACCCAGCTGTGAACCCACACCACAAGGTTTCATTTTAATCTGTGATTTTGCTAACCAATCTTCTCAAATGTGGCTTCATCAGATGTTCAGCAGACCATTAACTACTGCTAATACCACTCAAGAAGTTTTCGGTTTGCTGGGAGACCCTCTTGCTGCTGCTTTGCATACAGGGCTTGCTGTGCGCTCTTCAGGCTCCTTCCCCTTCCTCCAAGATTTGTACTTAAGTGGGGTCATCTCTCAAGAGGAAGGCTGAGTTAACTTGCTGAGAAAGCAAAGAGCTTTCGTTCCGTATAATGAAATTGCAGGTCTCTTTCAATCTCATTTTCGCTGCTGTTACACCACTGTAGACACCCGATTTACAATTCTGCCTAATTTACACCTCTCTGATATCAGGTTTAGTCCAAAGAGTTTCCTGAGTAAAAAGAAGTGGAAACACAGCTAAAAGAAAAGACAGCAGAGAGGAAAATGCAAAGTAATGATCACTAATGAGAAGAGTAATTAAGGCTACCTGGCGATTCAGGACACATCATGTCTGAAATAAAATAGTTGTGATCAGCTGTGATCCAGGAAATTCAGAGTTTCTCCTTCTGCGCTCTTATTTTCACATAGTGCCATGAAGAACGTGGCAGTCGGATAACAACCCGCTTCCCATCAGGTTGTTAACCTGACAAGGGAAAGGAAAACACTGATGTACTCCGATTCTGAAGCCCTGGATTCTAGTCATTCACCGCTTGGGTGATTCTTGCCTTTCTTTTAAACAGTTTTCCTGTTGTTGCGTAGGACTACAGTGAGTTGGCACCAAAACAATGAGGTCAGGAGTCCCAAATTAAGCAAACAGAAAATACTTCAATCACTCTCATCAACTTTTACTTAATCAAGATCTCTGCAAATATGTTTTTCTACGCGAACAGATGGTTCTATCATTTTTCTTCCTGCAGAGTGTTTTGTTTTGGTTGGATGCAGTCGTTAGCTCTGTCTATTATTTTGCTTACACTCCTGCTTAATGTCAATTCTCACCATTATTGCACCTCCTTGAGTGCATCAGACCCCATCTTAGCGACAGCAACAAAGAAACAGTGACTTTACTAATCACTTTCATAATTTCTTAAAATATTCAGGCATTTCAGTCAAATTTACAACAAAATGCCAAAACTTCCAGCCTCTGGAGAAATTCTTGTCACCTCCCATTCCAAAATGATAGGCCAAGGGACACAATTTAAAGTGCTACATAAATAACCTGCCTGTGCTCTACACTCTGAGAAGAGATGGATTGCGTGTGCTTCCCCCCATCACCTCTGTCCTGTAGAGCATCTTGTTTGATAGACAGCCAAGTAAGGGCTGAAATATGTTACAGAAACACTTTGGTAGTGTTTGTTGTTTGCTTGGTTGGTTGGTTGGTTGTTTTATTTTTTCTTGTCTCTCCGTGACCAGTGAGATTTAATTTGCAGTGTTTAGTGCTGAACTATACACTCCATTTGGTGCAGCTTGAAGAGCACAGTAATTACAGGAATAAATCACCAATATCTGCTCCCTTTTCGTGGAAATGAAGATTGTAAAGCATTAGAGAACTCCAAGTACTAGCAGCTAGAGAAGACAGTGTTGGAAAGGAGCTTTTCACTAAAGTTACCTCCCTAAGGAAGAAAGTTAATTATCATAACAATTTTCTTATTCTTTATTTATTTTTTTAGATGCCAAAACATTAGAAATGGGTTAATGGACATGTGGGACTGGGACAAAAGTGGCTCTGGGAATTGTAAAGAAAGACCAATATTATAAGTAGAAAAATCCACAAATGTCCCCAAATATCACTAGTGGGATATTCAAGTTATTGCTTTCCAGAAAGAAGAACATGGGGAAAAGTTTCCTCCTAGGCTATCCTAGACGTCTTTGCATCCTGATCTTTAAACATTTCCATCTTTTGGGATGAAGGTTAAAATGCACAATGGGTGTTTATTTCTGCTTTGTAAAAATCATTTCTGTGCACCGCCCTTTTGAGAGATTTACGACCCATCCAAGTTTGCAACCAGGTTATACAACATGGTAGGTACAACAGGTAGAGTTTGAGTGGCTTACTTGGAATTCAGAAAAACCCACAAGCCTGACCCAAACATCAACACGAGCAAAGGGAAATGCCATGAGCACAGGTCTGCAACTGCTGTTCGCCTCTGCTCGCTTTCTTGGCAAGAGTATAATGACACATTTCTACCTGTGGGCTTTCTGATCTAGGTAAATTCTGCACTCCTAGGAACAGTCTGGCCTCTCACGATTCCTGTGCGGAGTCTTGCACAGGATGGTCCATCCATCAGGGAGCAGTACGATGCAAACCAACCACACTCTACTTTTCTCAGGCTGGAGCTGCAGCTGCTGGAGACAGGTAAGACAGTTATTCAGATTAAATGCAGCACTTCTTCATACTTGAAGGTTTTTGCTTTGGAAGCATTCCAGCTTTCCCCCACATTTCTTGGAAGAGTTCTTCCAGGAGGAGTAGGCAGGCTCTTTCCAACTCCAGGAGGCTGCTTGACCCCTGTGCCAGCCAAGAATTGACGGTCAGGATTTTAAGAGTGATAAGTCATAACAAGTCATAAATGAGATTCTTGGTGGCTTTGGATTCTTGGTGTCCAGATACATTAGTCCTTCACGTAAGGACTGTGTTTCTGTGGTCTTCAGCAGACGGACTTATATTTATTTGTGTTCATTTAGACCACCTCACCCAGCAAGAGTTTGCTACGCTATGCAGTTCAAAGTGAAACATTTCATAAAAGGGAGCAAGGGTCTAATATTTATATCACTGGGTTAGCTATTTTCTTTCTATGATAAATGCTGATGCTGAAAGGCAAATATTTCATTCAGAACAAGAAACAGCCTGTTCTGTAAAAATGTTGCTAAGATATTGTGAACAATTTAAGTTTGGAATCACTGGAGTGCTAAATCCACTTTTTAAAAAAATTAATATACCTCAGCATTATTACAAAGATTATTATATTATGCAACATATTACTATTACATTATATTATTAATACAATGCATATTAATTTAATGCTACTTATTCATTTTGTTTTCATTTTAACATAGGAACAAATCACTATGTTGACATTTTCGGAACAAAATGGGGCAACCTAAATAAGTCTTTTTTTTTCTCTCTGATGCTTGCTTGAAAACAGTGCCCTGAGGAGTTTTCACTTTCAATGAAACTGCAAGGAAAATGTCTTCTGGCAGAAATATTTGTCAGCTTTGGGATTGAAAAGTCCTGGACTAACATTTTATGGATAGCAGAATCTGCTTTCTGGCAAGACCACCCAATGGCTAGTGAATACTGGGGGATAAAACCAACATTCACAAGTCTTAGGATAATTTTTTTTCATACATAAATCAGGACTCTAGCAGTACCTAAGTGGAAAGTGGGAGGGCAGATACTATTAGACTATGATCATGCAAATTCATGAGAATTCAGGTCATTCTGATGTATGAAAAATGCTGTTGAGAAACAATAATTCACTTTACTTTGGACTAGACAGGTTAGGAAATTTTAGTGTCATTTTTCCTTAGATTTCAGACCTGGTATTTCTTTATTTTTAGACCTAGTATTTATTATTATTTTAGACCTGGTATTTCTGGTATTTTTATGCATGGCAAAAGTAGAATTCACTATGCCAGTGAAGAATTGAACAAAACTTGATCCCCAGCCAAGACTTTCAAAGACACTAGTGACCCTGGCTTACTTAATGGAGTCTCATTTTTCAAAGGATAGTCTACAAACATCTCTTTAATGTATCTTGAAAATTGGGCACCCATAAATTTAGGAACACATCCTAACTTAATAAATTTCAGTCTTTCTGATTAATTCTAATCTCTCACTGGAAGAGAAAACTGAAACCAGTATTTTTCTGGTCAAAACCAGATTGTGTATTTGTAAATAATTTAGCTGTTGTCAACAGCAGTTCACAAGAGCAATAGAAAATACAACAGAAAATCGCACAAGAAATGAGTCTTTTCATAGGACTTTTTCAGCATCTTGGTTTTCCATCTTCAGAGACCTAGTTCTAAGAACACTTCTTTATTGCCCAGAAATGGTCTTCATCGAGTTTATTCGCATGGTGTCAAGTGACATCAAGTGGTCATTTGAAGAAATCCTTTCAGTGTTTCCTTCAGAGAAGGGGTCCCAAACTGCTCTTGCAAACTTCTGAAGAGGGAGGTGCACAGAGCTCTAGTATTTTAAGTATTGGTCCATGCTGCTAGATTTACAACAAACTTTCATAAATGTTTCTATTCCATGTGGCTACCCTCTACACCCCATTAAAGGCTGAAGTCTTCCCATAGTTTCACTGGGTCAGATTTTGCAAAATCTAGGCTGCCCAGGGAGTTGTTGGCATCTGTATCCTTGGAGACACTCAAAAGCCAACTGGGCACAGGCCTGAGCAACCTGCTCCAGCTGACTCTGCTTGGAACAAGCAGGTTGGTCCAGATGATCTTGCAGTCTCATCCATTCCGTGATTCTGCTTGGCTGTAATATTGAAATGCTGAAGTTTGAGAGCATTTGGGTTTATTTTTTGTTTGCTTTGTAGGTGTTTTTTTTCTCCAGAAGGTCTTTATCACAACGAAATGGTTCCAACCAGTTAGAAGGCCATATTTTAGAGTTAAAAAAAGCAGTTTTTCACACAGCTTTCAACTGACTCTAGTTTCCAGAGCTACTAAGTGATAAAAAATTCCAAACCCATGATTATCTGCCCAGCTCTGGCAAGCAGAGAAACTGCTGTTTGAAATGCTACTGTCCAAGCTAGTTCTAGGTTCCTAACATCTGTGAGTTTTGCAGGGAGGACGAAGATGATATAAATATTATAAATTCAGTACATTTTTAATGCATTTTGTTGCTGTCTGAAAGTATCAGTTCTTGTGATAACTAATTGCAGCAGTTTTAACATTTTTGTCTGAACTTTTAACAAGTACTTTAAATTTAAGAAACCTACTAACCAGATTAATGTCATCTTATTCATTTTTCTGTCTTTCTTTGACATACTCTGGTGGGACTATAGAGTTCATATCTTTTTCAGTGATAAAAATTGTATTGATAAGTATGTAGCTGTAGAACAGAGAATACCTAAGGAAAAAGAATTTGGGAAGGAGAGAAGATGCTTTCCAGTTTCCAGATGTTGGATATTCACAGCATTTTGCCTGGGATCACAATGGTACTTTAATTACAGCTCATAACAATTTAACCTGGGTAACCAGCTAGTAACTGAAACCTCCATAAAATTCCCCCAGTGCTTCCTGTTCCAGCACACTAAAGTTTCCATGTAACATTGTATTTGGTCAAACACTCAAAATGTCCGTGTCATTTATCATTTTTGCAGGCACTCTCCTGTGTCCTTTCCCTTCCCATCTCGCTCAGACAGGAAGATGCTGAATCCTTTGGACATGTGAATTTCTTGCAGACATTTCAGCCTCTTTTAAACCTTTCATTTTAAAGCAGCCATCATGTATCTCCCAACAGGTAGTACTGCTTCTATTCTATGTAGGTATTTGTCAAGCAGTTAATAGTCAGGCCCTACAAACTGAATGTCTTAGTATTTTTGAAAGAGAACAAAATATTTTCATAGGTGGGAATATGTCACTATTTTAATTAAGTACAAAATAATACTCATTACAACTAACAAAGGCAGTAGAAAAGGTTTGTATTTTATTCAAATAAATGAGCGAACAGTCCAAATCCCAAGAGCAACAGAAAGAAATGGAATTAAGCTGCCTGTGATAGTTTTCCCCCTCAAATAATCATTCCTTGCTACTGTATCACAGGTGCTTCCGTTTTTCAATTTATTTCTTAATTACATTTTCCTTTCAGAATTTTCTCTTTGACTTCAAGTGCCATAATTCATCTATCTCTTTTCCTTCCTCTCTGAAAGTTACTTTAAATTCACTCAGAAAGTGGGTGAGCAAACTGGGGAACTGATTAAAACGGAAAATGGCATCACTTTATTAAGGTCCAAAATAACAAATGGAGAAGTTTCCAAAAGGTGAAGGAAAACAGCAACAACAACAAGCATAAGCTATGTATCACATAGATACGAACCAGCAGGTTCTGGGTGTCTGGGCCTCTTTTCTTTAGCAGCACAACCATGGAGTAAGCAGCTCTCTGGAGCTGATTGCCTGATGTCTCATTCCAAATTATATTTGTAATTCTGTAGGGCAGAAGGTTTTTGCTACTGCACTGAGATTCGGATCTCTGCTCATGCCAGGAGCTTCCCAAAGAGGTGTGTGGAGCAGCTACAGGTATCAAGAGGGTCTGAAGTCTTTGAAGGCTGTGGAAGACTTTCCCCTGGCTCCAGGGACCCATCCCTGACTCCGGCTGCAGAACTGCTCCAGGAACTGCTGTGGAGGCCAAAGGTAGGTTGATGTACATGAGTTTCTAGGAAAGTGCCCACGGGATACCCCTGTGTCAGCAGCAGCCTTCTGCATACGGCCTGGCTGTGTTCTGACCAGCTGAACAAAAGCAGAGGTTTCGAGCAGTCCGTCATAACGTGTTAGTGCCTTTTCTGTCCTCCTCTTATCCCACGGGCATTGTGCTCTATTAAGATGTATTTTTGCTAACAAAATCCGAAAGCCTATTAGGAGTGACTCTTGTGTATTTATCAGCAAAATGCAGATTTAATCTGATACGAAAACTACTAATCCACGAGGACTTGGACATTTCATTCGTATGGAGAGAAGCTTTTATTGCCTGTTCAAGCTCATAAACTTGTCTCCAACAGTAAGGGAACGGCACGTAATTTGAAATCCCAGAGTTTGTGGTACACTTACTTGGGTGCCATGTCAATCTCATTCCCCCCAGGGAATGCTCGTGGCTCTGTACGAAGCCTAAGCTTAAAGGTCGCACAAGGAAAGGCTGCTCCTCTTCACGTTGCTCTGCAGCCCACTGTTTGGCCTCTGCAATTGGAATTCTGCTATTTTGGTGTCACTTGGGAAGGAATTGTCTGAATAGGGATGTGCACTGGCCAGCTAAGCTGTCCCAGTGAGCCTCCAACAGCTGTCAGAGATGGAGGCTTTGGAAGAAAAGGAAAGAAGAAACCATCAATTAGGACCCTGACAGATTTTCCACCCAATGGCATCAGATCCTTCCCTAAAGAGCAGAAATACTGAAATATTGGAAAATGTCCTGAATCATTTCTTCCTGCTGCAGCTCCGTGTTGCCCCACTCATGCTCTACTCACACTCCTTTCAGTTCAGTTTTTTCTCCTGTCTCTCCATTTGCTTTCCTACTCCACTATTCCTTTTCTGCCATGGTTCAGCTAGGCTGATCCTCCTTCTCCCTTTTCCCAGTCTTAAGAAGGATTTCCGTGTCTTAGCTCTTCTCCATAACCTGTCAACAGCATAGATGGCAGAGCCTTGAGTGAAGGGAACTTTTCAAAGGGCTCCTAGAGCGGAAAGGGTCAGGTCGGGATGGTTTTACTTTTGAAATGAAAAGGTTGGTCTACTATTTTCTTCCCCTCACTTGATGCTCCATCCAGCATTAGAAAAGACTGTGCCCAGATCATTAATAGTCACACACATGGTGGAGATCTGTTGCAAAAAATGTTTATGTATGCTATTGGTTTAAAATGCCAGGTACTGGGCATTGCTGCAGCTGGTATCACTATTACTTATGTCTTGGAGCTGCACTCATGGCTTGTCAGGGAAAATATGGTAAACATTGGTGCAGATAGACCCCATCACAGTCAAAATATTGACGCCCTAAGAACCCTAAAGCTGGAAAAGGGTTATTTGAAACATCTAACATTAGGCCTCTAACTTTGAAGGTCAGCCCACCTGTTTTGCAAGTGTTTCTGCATTGCCAATGGAGAGACGCTGCTTCCCCAAGAGATCAGTTCCAAATAGCAATATTACTTCTTCAAACCTGCCTCACACTTATTAGCAGAATGCAAAGTAAGGGTCATCTGAAGTCTCTCAGCTGCCTGTCTTTCACGTTGCACCTGTACCTGTGTCTGATGGTAGCTGAGATATGTTACTGAAGCAAACTTTGTTACCTGGATACAGCCAAAAATAGCTGCTCCTGATCCAAAAGTCCATGAGACATTAAAAGGAAGGCAAAATAATCAGCATATCTATCTGACCACTTGAGCTGTTACACAACAGCTATTTGCAAAGCCAGGGCTATGTCTCACAGCTGGTGCAGCTCAGCTTGGATAAATATAAAACTTGCTGTAAGGGAGGACCTCGTAATTGGGTTATGCACAATGTTTTAATTAGATTTACGTAAATGCATACAATGCAGTGCAGAAATCAATAGCTTGAAGAGCTTCTTTGGTTTTATTGTTGTTTGATTCAGCAACATCAAGTCAGTTGAATTTAATAGCAAGCTTATATTTACCCCATCCCTCTAAAATGGCACTCTCAATATGACTGATGATATGTTTGCAATGTTCAATGCTGTACTACATAATTAGCTCCATTGAGCTAGCCCATTGCACAGTATCTTTTTGTATTAGCTGGCACACTTGCAGATTCCTAAAAACAGTACCTTTGCAGTACAAATGAAGGAAATGGGAAGCATTATAATTTTGGGGAAAAAAAATAAGAATTAAACATAAGCTATGCCATCCAAAACAGTACAGGATAAGAGTAGCTAATCTGACTTGTTAGAGTGACAGGAGCTTACTGATTACTGGAGATGAAGCAGTTAATATCCCTGCAAGTGTAGCAATGGTAGAGAATGGAGCAAGGTCTTTTGTTACAGCTAGAAGAAAAAGGCTAGGAGCTATATATAACATCATGTTTTATTCAAAAGATGTGATGATTTCCTGCAGATATATATATATACCTTTTTTTTACACCAAATAAGTGTGAGACTTTTACAATGGCTTGGTATTGCATTCCCTTACAGTCAAGGGAAAGCAGCCACTAGCATGTGCTTCAAAAACCTTACTTTACCCTATCATTTGTTATAATTTGTTATAATGTCTTTTAAGAAACATCACAAAGTGCAGTGTTACAGCCAACAAAACCCACAGTAATAACAATAATACGGTCTAAGCAACTCCCACGTAGGGTTTCAGTTTCAAGAGCAGGAAGCTTGGGTTATTGTGTAGGCAAAGTTCTAAGCACCTGAAAACAAGGTTTCCTAAAAGAAGTATTGTGTTTATCAGGCCTAGTTCAAACACATACACACACACACTCGCTTTTTGTGGAACAAGATGTTCTTCAAGTAGGTCTTTGAGAGTCATTTTCGGCAGGGAAATCCTAATGCTATTCTGTAAAGGAAGGTGATTTAGCCACCTTAAGACCAGTTTAGACCCTCTCCCATGAAATCTGCCTGGATAAAACAATAGTAAAGCAGATGCATTTTCATTGCCTGGATTTGAACTGTAGTCTCCCAAATAACTGGATAGCTGCCAGATGGGCAACTAGGAAGTAAAGCTCAATCTTCAATAGGAATGTGACTTGCAGTCACAGGATTAGTATAGATCAGAGTAGGGCAAATGAGACCTGAAAAAAGAAACATGAGGAATAAAATGCAGAAGAGAATCCAAACCACATAAAAAGAGAAATAAGGATCAATGCTGTGGTGAGCTCAGCAGACTCCCTGAATGAACAAAGGACATTGGTTCCACGGGGCATCAAGGAGCTGATTACAATGAATGAGAAGGACAGAAAGTTACAAAAGAAAGTGGAAGAGAGAAATTCCTGGGTTAAGAACATGAAGAAATGTCATGGTGCACCTCTCTCTGCAATTCGTTTCCCTCCAGCAGCTCACCACTGCTCTGGCCTGGCAGCGTGAGCAATCCAAATTCTTCACTTTATATTATTATTCTTTTTGTATTCCATTACTCAGCTCTGGTTTCTTCCAATTAAAACTCCTTTGACTTCATAGTAGCTCTAGGTTTTCCTAATAAAAATCTTACGAGAATCCATAAAGCAGAATTTTCAGAAGCAGAGCTGTTAGCTTTCAGAGCAGACTGATGAGGCTCTAGATTAACCTGAGGGCAATAATTCCCTTGTGAAAAGCTGCTGAGTAAGGACCCCACACAGGCACATCCATATAACTGATTGCATTTTATTGATTTTTTTTTCTGTTTTAAGAACTCAAGCAGTAGAAAGTTATCAGGCTTCTTTGCAGTTTTCTTGGCCTGACAGTTATTCCTGATCTTGGTCCTATCACCCAGGAGAGCCCTCAGAACGTGTCTCCTCCCAGCCTCTCCCAGTCCATGGGATCAGCATATCACCAGGCTGTTGGTAGTGCTGTGTCTCGTGGCACTTTTCCAGGAGATGGGGATGTATCGTGCTTGGCTAATGATAAAAAGGTCCAAAAAGATGGTGCTTAAAGAATGAGTTTAACAGACCTTGGCCACAAAGAGCCATTCTGTTAATCCAGTGTCACTTGTATAATGAAAGCCAGATTCAGGCAGTAATTTATGTGTGAAGCTCGTAACTACTCTTAGGGTTGCTTCAAATCATTATAAAAGAAGTCCTGTGTGCTTTTAAGGAGGTCAAGGGATGCTACATCCACCACTTAGCTATTAATTTGGAAAGCTGTCCCTGTCCGTGTGGCAGCGGTGCTCTCTTTGCTCTGAATTCACGATGGTTTTCGTAATGTCTTTCGTAACCAATAGATCAGGCGTGGCTTTCTCAGAGCATTTTGTAGACCAGGATCTTCATAGCCTTCCCTGCTTTTAACTGAATAGATATTCCCCAAGTCTCCTCAACTATATTCATGCAAACATATGGCTGAGTGCCAGAACTGACGGCGGTTGCCAGCGGTGTGTGAGCAGACATCAGACCCTTTCTCCTCACCACGGCTGCCCTGCTCTCACCAGCAACAGAAAAATATAACTTGGAAGTACGAAGTTTTAGTTCATTTCACCTTTATGCTTATATAGCATGTAATGTTTTTTTAAACAAAATTAGAAATATTCATCTTCAAACCCTTGAAATGGAGCAGTTTGATATTTTCTACTTTTTTCTTTGCTTCTGTTTTCTTCAAAAAAAAATCAGATTTTGGAAAAATCAACATGATTGCAGTAGTGACCCGATAAACCATGGGAAGTTGCCCATGGAGTTTGTTGTAGTTAATTTTATTCTGGTGGATTTTCAGAAAAAGAAAAATGTGTGTGAATGTATTCATGGGTAAGGCTGGCCACTGCATGTTTGGGGCTAGAAGCTCCAGTTAGTCAGGAAGGGAGAGAAACTGCCACCCTTTTCACAAAGATTTGGTATTAATCACTTTAATTATTGGCAGTTATTTTAGTGAACGTGTCTGCACAGTAAAGTACCTGTGAATATTCAGAAAAGTGATACAACCAGCTCTACCTCTTTACCACAGCTATAGTGAAATGGTAAAGGAGGAATAAATTGCCTGGTGTAATTATGTATATGCCAGATGTTCTTAATCATTCCACTTCAAGCCTCCTTTGCTAACTGCAGTTTTCAGTTTTCTGAATCTAAAGGAACTGGTAAACATGAGTAATTAAAAAGAAATTAAATGGAATTTAGAAGTGAATTACTGTAGTTCCTACAATACTATATAATGTAATTAGCACCTCTAAAATCAGTCTGGGCTAGACTATGTGCTTTATGTGGCACGATGGATGTTTCATTTGTTATTTTCACTAAAAATGCTGTTGTGTTTGTTAGTTTGGTTAAGCATCTCTCAACAAAATCACACCAGACACGTAAGGAGAAATCTATTTCTGCAGCTGATTTATTAAAATAGAAACAGAAAGCCCTATCTCAGCTGGTGTAACTCACAATATTTGCACTGGCTGTTATATGATGAATTTACACCAGCTGAGCCTATTGCCTGTCTTACATTTGAATCCTTGCAAGTGAGGGTCTGTTGGTAGCTCTGTTCATAATAAATGTTTTTTTTTTTATCTATAGCTCTTCTTACAGATGAAACAAAGTTTCTGTGGTGTAAAACAGAAGATACCCTGGTATTAGTGCATTTTGGGTTTTTTTTTTGTGCTATATTTCATATTTGGAACCTTCTTTTCTTTCCTTCCAGTACTCTGAGGGTATGAAGAACATAGTGTGACTGTAACACAGGTCATCCCCAAGAAAACAGAGTTTGTTTCAGGAGTTAAACCTTTCTGTTCTGAGTTTTCCTTGCAGGCGCAGAGATGCCTGTGTCTTGTCTGACCTCCGTGGCACCTCGTAAAAACTGCACTTGTCTCGGAGCAGGGAGGCTGTAGCTGGTAGAAGAAGGTGGCTTAGCATGGGGGGGCTGTTACAGGAATCACAAAACCAGAGCAGTGTTGGCTGAAAAGGAAGCCTGTAGGTCTACAGTCCAAATTTTCTGCTTGGCTGCAGTTTTGCCTATCTATTCCTTGAGAACTGCCAAGGTTGGGGGTTACAGCACCTCCCTGAGCAGCCTTCCTATTGTTGGCAGCACCTTTGTGAAAACTTTCCCCTAACATCCAACCTGAAGGGCCGTTTATGGTTGTCATCCCTTGTTTCAATGCCTGTCCCTACCAAGAAGAGCTTGGTTTCATAATATTTTTAGCAACACTTCAAGTAATTAGAAGGGGCCACCTGACCACAATTTAGCCTCTTGATGAAGCAACATCTCACTGTAGGTCATGTGTACATTAACTCATATTCAGCTTGGAATTCACCATCATCCCTGGTCCTTTTCAGGACTGTTGCCCAGTCAGACTCCAGCCCACAGCAGTGAGTTGGGTTATTCCAGAGGCTTTTGTTGTCCTGGTTGAGTTTCTCAAGGTCCCTCTGGATTTGAGGCTCTGAGGAGAAGCATCAGAAAAGGAAAGACCCCTCCTCTCTATAATCAGTGATAAACACAAGGCACATCCTTGATTTACCCCCAGCAAATGCTTGCACTTAATTACTTTCATTACAGACTTTAAAGTTTTTCCTACAAATTGGAAAGGAGGCAAGTGTATTTCTATTCTTAAATGTTTAGCATTTACCAGAGGTTGGGGTTAGTCTGCAGATACACTTAGATGTAGAGCTAGTCAGAGTCTGTACTGTGTCTGCTGCCTCTCTCTTGGCTGTCATGGTCTACAAAGGGTATTTCCCTCCTTTCACTAGGCTGCAATTTGACAAGCCAGAAGTCCCTTCAGTCATCTGTGGACAAGGGAAGCCTCCCGCATTATGCTGGCGAGATGCTGGTCTGCTTCTTTTCAAATATTGGGACTGCAGCTGCTGTTGAATTCACTTTTGGTACATTGAAGATCTTGAAGATTGACAGCAGGGCCAGAGAAAGTGTATTCTGCATTTTCCCCCCTTATTTAACTATTGCTATTTGTTACAAGATCCATTCATTAGGTTCATCATAAAGCACAAGAATTTTGGGGGGTTTTCAGCTATCCCTCCCTATTAGAAAAAGATCTTGCTTTCAAGTGAATATTAGAAGAATATTAAACTCTTAGTTATTGCTAATCTTTATGGCTTCATTCCAGGTCAAAATGTATCTTTCAGTTCATCCTGTGAGCTGGGAGCTATCTGTTTGAGGGACTTAGTCCAAAGATACAGTATAAGCTGATAGTTTCGTTAAGCTGATTTTTGCCGTTCGAGTGGGTCTAATGCACATCATGCCTGGGATTATCCTTATATTTGTGGTTAAATTTGACAGAATTTGAGCAATCTCTGTATATTGCAGGGTGCATGTGGAAAAGAAAAATAGCTAGGTTAGTGGTTCATATGTAAAGGAGTGTTTGAACTTCCTATAGATCATCTATATTTTCATTCTTTTGTGCATCAGTCAAGGGGAAAGTAAGTATTTTGGCAGCTTAGATCATGTGGTGGGGAAATAAGAGACCTCATTAATTCAGGTATTGCAAATCTAACTGCAGCAAGAAAAGAGGGATTAGGAATGCTCAATTTGATCCATCTGGAAAAACCTAAAGCTAGGCAAAGATCAGGTACGTCACCAATGAAAGAACAAGGTAAAGTGTACTTAATTTCCTGAGAACTGTGCTAAAATTAAGATAGGCACTTTGGGAAAAGATTCTAATGTATCACTCACCCCTATCAAGCCTGACATGTTTACTAGGTATGTCATAGCTGATTTTAAAGGATGATCGCTAAAGAACCTGCACAATTTCTATTTTTATTCCTATAAGAGTTCTTGTTTCTGGAGTAGGTACGTTCACAGAGCCAACTGGTATTCAGTTGTTCAATGTTATTTTGTCCACATTTTTTGTTTGTCTTCTCTCATGAGCCCATCTCTTTATTAACTTTATCTGCATGTGAATAAGTGTTCGTATGTGTGCATATATGTATATTTTATTGGGAATATATATACCTTGTGACTTGCACTGGAAGCGTGTTATCAGCATCCCTTATGCACTAAGCACCCTTTTCTAAACAGCAAGTGTCATATACATTTGTTCCCCCTTGAAAATAGCACTGGAGATTTCCTTAGCTCTTATTAAATCAGATCAGGAAAAGACTGGGAAGGAATTTAAATTGTCCTCTAATCCATGTCTATTTTTCCTTCCCGACTTCACAAAGGTTAGACAAATCTGTGAACGCTGCTCTTTGTATTCTGCCCACTTCTGTGTTCTCTTTACCCAGGTAATGAAAAGGCTCTGTCCTTGTCCAAAGCCCGGGTTTTAAGTGCTGGCTATTCAGCTCAAATAACAGCAGTCAGAAGCAGACACGTTGGTGATTGAAAGTAACAACTGATGAAAGGGGAGGATGGCAAAATATCCGCAGACCACTGAACATTTTCCAGTAATTCCTTTATCATGAACTGTGAGTGCTGGTTTGAGACGTGTGTCATTGACCTGTTATTAAAGGGGATGTGGAGTGGGTTCTGTTTGCCTTTATTGTATTTAGTGCAGCTTATAAAAGCAGCTGCCCCTCCAGGGCAACCTGTTAAGGGTGTTGTGTGTCCTATGCTGTACCCAGAGCACAACTTAGGCAAGAAGTGAAGAAGAACACAGTGCTAGAGAGTCCTAAGGTCTCTGCCAGGACCTGAAAATTCACCTGCACTTTGAAAAAAGAGTCGTCTCTGCTGTGAAATACAGCCATGGAAAGTCCCTCTCATATATACATGCATATCAAAGAGATTAGGTTAATATTTAAAAAGCAAAGGAATTCAAGATGCTTTTAGAACACCAAATGTAGTGTTTCTTCTGCACAGCAGCACTGTTAACGCTGCACATTCAAAGATCATAGCCAGGTTCCCCCCCGAGTCCATGCAGCTATAAAGGCAGTGCACACAGCATTCTCTATCATAACTTTATGTGCAAGTTTGCATGTTTTTCTCAAAGGCTGGTGGGGCACAAATTTACATTTGAATGTGCCCGTGATGACTCTGCTATGTTCTTATTGCTGTGGGGTCTGGCATGTTCACAGCTGCAAACAGTTGAGACACTTTGGGGGCTTGGATTCCAATAATTTCATGTTAGCAATACTGAATTATCTTCCTTTGCAGAGTTTTGAGGTCCCTCTCCACTGATCTCTGGTTTCCTGAGCTCTGGACAACCTGTTCTTGGTTGTAAGTATCATCTGCTGTACTTGTTTTAAGGCAGTTCGTTTTATCCCAATGTGTTTTTCATGGCTCAGTATGGAAAGATGTAAGTCAACAGAATCAGAAACTAATTCCTGTAGGTCTGTAAGAGGGATGTAGCTTTGCTTAGGGCTGCATCATCCATGTTACTGGCAGACTATCATGAAATATGGCAAACAAGAAGCATTTGTATAGAGGAATAATGCAAACGGCTTCAAGATAGGTTAGAAATATGAGCTGGAAATGACAAACAAGGGACTACTCACATGAACTTCGTAAAGGAAAAGAAATACTCACAAAGCACCAGTGCTGCGAAAAGTCTACAGAATACCATTTCAACAAGTGTTTCATGTTAAGCAGGTGAGCCCATCAAGAGTTTACAAAGAATAGTCTGTGCAATAAATGTTCTGGTAGCCAAAAGGTGGAAGAGACTCAAGAGCATGAACTCAATACCTTCACGATTAAACCCAAGGGAGAAAGAGACACTTGTGAAGCATCCAACTGGTCCACGTGGAATGGGCAATGCCAAGCAGAGGCAGTGGGAGCTGATGGGCCCTGGGTGCCCTTGGAAATAGCCTGAAGCACGTGAGGACCCCAGGGTGAAGCAGCAGCTCAGCAGGCTCCGTGGGCACCAGCATGGGCCCTGGATGGGACTTGGATGCTGGTCCCTCTTTGCAACTCCAGCCCGAGCCTTGGCATGGGATTTTTAAAGCTTTCGAAAGCTCTGAAACATTCTCTGCACCTTGCTGCTAATGAGATTTCATTGTAAGATAAAAGGAACCGTGTCTAACCCAGATTAAACTCATGCCCGAGTTATTTTTGGCTCACCTAACCTCTTTCAACTCTTTTGGTAAAACTCATCAAAATTCATCTCTACAAAAAGGATATAACTTCAAAGAAGTCATATGCATTAAATGTCAACATGCTTTACTCATTATAAATTACAGTATCATTAAATCTAACATGAGTTAAAATGAGGAAGATTTAATTTATCCATCTTTAAAATGAGGGCTTTTTAGCTAGGGAACTAACTCTTCATTTTAAATGATTTTTAAAGTAAAAGTTAGTATAGAAAGTTGATTTTAAATTATGTCATATTTGTGTATAATAACAAAGACAAAAAGTTATCATCCCACTGTTCTTATGAAGAAGTGGAATAGTAGCTTGCTTCGGCTCATTTTGCAATTCTCCTTTTGGATACACTTCTAATTTGAACTATGGAAACCGAAAATGCTCCTTTAAAAATGGTTGTCATGGTTATAAAATCCCGAAAGAAATGATGTGCGTCTGCATCTGCCGAGGGAAACATGGATGGCATGATTTAGTGAAAAAACAAAAAAAGCAACCGCCCACCACAATGCATTTTCAGCCTTGCTTATTACATTACTTGATAATAATTCATCTCCCCTCCCCGCAAAAGCCACAGGAAGGATTCTCACATATTTTTCACTGCAGGCATTTCATTAGCAAACATCATATGGCGACAGGTTAGTTTTGTCAAGTTCTAGCAGGCTGGGGTTCTTGTTTGTTTTCTTTAGTTGTCTTTGTTTTAGGCAATTTTTTCTAGAAATACATGGTGCACTAGACTACCAGTGTGCACGTGCTGTCATGATCAGTGTGTTGGTTTCTCTGTGTGCTTTTATTTTTAAATCCCACCTGCAAATTGCACAGGTCAGGTATGATTCTGTGTCAGCGGAAAAGTCCCCCATTTTCAGATAGAGCTGAAAAAGAAAAGAGGAAAAGGGGGAAGAAAAAAAGAAAAGGGAGGGATTGGGTGGAAAGACAGACAAACACATACAAAAAGAAACCCAGAGAAAAAAAATAAAGTTGTAACTACTTCATATGTTCCCAGCTTGAACTTTGCTGCCTTTTGGAGCTGTAAATTGTGTTGGGACTGGGTTTACAATGTGCCAGGACACATTTCTTGCAGGGATTCAGAACAAGTCTCGCCTCCTTTCGGTTTGGCACCTCTAATTGTTCACTCGACTCTTTCTTTTAAGAAAAGAGAGAGCCTAAGGGTGGCTGAACTGGAGGAAATCACGGCAGCTCTTAGCTCTGCTTCTCCAAGTAAACAGAAGATAAGGAGAGTGGGGGCTTTCTAAATAAGTAATATCGTTATCAGATAAATGTTATCACATTGTGAGCCATAAATGGGACTACAGGGGTCTGTTTATCCCTGTTTACCCTGGGATTCCCGTTTTCCCAAGCTGTNAGTGGGGGCATTCTAGAAAAGTAATATGGTTATCAGATAAATGTTATCACATAAATGGGACTACAGGGGTCTGTTTATCCCTGTTTACCCTGGGATTCCCGTTTTCCCAAGCTGTCTCTGGTGAAGAAGGTTTGGTGTCCTTGCTGTGAAGCAGAAATCCCTCTGGGAAGGGTTGGAAAACCATGACGGGCTGAGCTGCTTTTGAAGGGCTGGGGATATTCCCAGACACGCGTGAAAACCGACATTCCCTGCCAACATGCCAAACCCTCTGACCATTTATTCCTCTGGCGATGCTATTTTTCACTGTTCTTCAGTGGAAAAATCACTTTCAATAAGTATTTTCTATACTCCTGGTACAAGCCAACAATTTATAGCATCCAGATTTAAGAATATAGGATACTGAAGGAGAGAGGAAGCATCCAATTCTCTTGACTCCCTTTGCTGCAAAAAATGCAAAAGCTCTTCACCATTCTGGAAAACCTTCAAGTGCGTTTGTCACTTTGAGTGATTCATGTGCTTCATTTTCCTGGATTCACCTTCCTGCTGTTTCCCTCTTGGCCTGTTTGTTGAAAGATGCTTTCCTGTGTCTGCTCCATCTAGACCTTCCTCAGGCTCTGCTCAGCCCTCACATCCAGAATAAATATGTTCTAGGCAAGCAGTTTTCTATACCTGCTCCCATCCAGCTCTACATGTGGGTCAGCAGGTCCCACAGATACCTCTACCTGCATCACAGATGTACCATCAGGTTGCTGTGCCTTGGAGATGTCTTTGAATGACAGGACATATGCATATTAAAAAAAAAGCCTTATATAGCCAAATTCCACTGCCTTGTTAAACTGTGTTTGTTCTACAGCCACAGCCACAGCCACACACTCATGTGGTGTTCTCTGAGTAGCATCTATGTCACTAATTTGTGGTGTCAACCTAATGCCTACATCTAAGTAAATACCAGTTGATCCATCAGTCACATTTATCCGCCTTCCTTATTTTCCCATCTGTGCTTTATTTGCCAATTAGGCAATAAATGCATCCAGCCCTAATGTAATCCCTCATAATTCCGGTGCTAATTCCCAGCACACAGGTGATGGTCGCCCCGTGCTGTGCCGTGGGATAACGTGCTCGTGGGCTGCCTGCTGGGATGGCCGTGCAGCCTCTGATGGGGACGTGCTGCACTCTCCAGGGCTGACAAGAGTCTGCTTCACTGCAATCAGATTAATTGGCAAGTGTGTTACTTTCCTTGAGAAAATGTCATGGAATTAGAGAAGCTAAAGACGGATGAGGTTTATTAAACCAGCCAGTCCATCTTCCTGCCAATCAGCAATTGCTCCCTATGGTGATGCTCTAGGCTTTGGTCCAGAGATGCTTTAAAAATCCCCTAGGATGCTCTGCCTATTCTGTCCCCTGAAGCTGCTCTCAGCCTGCAATGTCCTGTGCGCAGGAGGATTTAACGGGCTGCCCTGGCTCCCTGCAGATTGCCCTTCTTGCCCATTTATTCCCATGTGGGACCTGCACAAGGGTGCAGGAACATTGCGTCTGGCAGCAGGGTCTGTGAAGCCAGGGAGTTCTTCTGGAAAGGGGCACCTCGCAGTGCATCGGGAATGTCTCCGTGAGCTTCTCCCAGCCGAGGTCGCAGCACTCTCCCCCGTGCCAAAAAGAAACGAGATGCAACCTTAGACCCTCTGCTACAACATTTAACCTGCTGGAGGAACTTTGCCTTCTAATCCTCTCAGTGAGANGACCTGCACTAAAGGGACTCTGATCATTAAAGGAGGTTTTGAGTAACATTGCTTCTGGCAGCAGGGTCTGTGAAGCCAGGGAGTTCTTCTGGAAAGGGGCACCTCGCAGTGCATCGGGAATGTCTCCGTGAGCTTCTCCCAGCCGAGGTCGCAGCACTCTCCCCCGTGCCAAAAAGAAACGAGATGCAACCTTAGACCCTCTGCTACAACATTTAACCTGCTGGAGGAACTTTGCCTTCTAATCCTCTCAGTGAGAACCTCTTTTAAAAAAAAAACATTTTAAATTGCACTGGCCTAATTAGAAGTGCACTCTTCCTATCATCTGTATAAACAAGGGATTGCCAAAAGCATCTCTGAGATTTGAGCAGCTTTGAAAGCCGCTGGGAGCTGGGCACTTCGATTCCCTTTTGGGAGGCTTGTTTGCAATAGACACAAATTATCACCGGGGTTTGGCTTTCCAGCCTAATCCAGTGGTGGTTTATTGCTAGTATCCAGAGGATTGTTTTACTTCAGATCCTTGTTTCAGCATCTAAGGAAGGCAGAAATGAAGCAACCAGAATTCTAGAGAGAATTTGGGCTTGGGGGTTTCAGGCCGGGATCTCTGAGGCCACCCAAAATTACGGGCTAGCTTTAAAGCTGTGCTCCAGAGTATGGGATAGGTGAGCACTCGGCTCCTTGTCTGTCCTGAGCTGTCACGGGAGTGACAGGCAGTGCCGATGGTGGCTGAAACTGTTCTGAAGCAGCCGAGTCTCCAGGAGCTGAGCTGGAACCAGCAACTCGCACGCACAGAAGGAAATTAAGAGACAAGAGGCAGTAACGAGCGCGGCGCCTGGCTGAGCTCAGCCGGAGGGTTTCGCAGGCAGGAGCTGTCACACAGACTGGGGCTTTCTTGCCATTTTACTTATTGAGCCAAGCAGAGAGACTTGTCATTCACTAGGGAAGATCAGCCCTCTCCTTCACTCTTCCTGAACCATATCCTCCACTTGCAGAGGAATAATAGATATTAACAGTGAATCCAGGCTCTCCTTTCGTAATCTGCAGTGTCATAATCACTCAGCCAACTCCTTATGATGTGTTCACAGAAAAGTTGCAACTCCTCTAGAAATAAATTTCCTCAAGCCTTTAGCATGGGCTCTGCAGCAAGAATGGTTTTGATGTCCTCTATGTGTTGCTCTTGAAAGACGTGTGTGATAATGCCTCTGAACACTGCATTTCACCTCAAGAATGTGAATTTGCAAAAATAAAGAAAAAAAAAGTGAAGCTAGTGTTTTCATGTTTGTATTGTTTGTACAACAGAGCTGCAACTATTATCAGCTATCCAGGACAGTAGTAACATGGGCGTCTTGTCATCCTAAGGCACCTCGCCTGTGTAATGGGGGCAGATAAACTCATCCAAGGGGTTTAAAATGCTGGATGTACCCTGCATCTTGTTCTCCATGGGAGAGCTGTAGCAGGATCAGATTCTAACTTGGGGGGTCCTTTGTTGTTTATATTTTAGGTGAGATAAACACAGACCATAGGGAACAAACTAGAAGAATATCAGTTTTGATATGGTTTATCCCTTGGTGAATATCAGCAGAGCCTGAGGTTCTGCATGTCTATTTTGACAGAGCAATCCGTGAGGCAGGGATCTATGGTTTTATTTAATATTCCTTCATATGACACAATTAATTTACCTCTTTTCTATAAATATACCATATACTTGTATTTATTTATATGGCAGCCTTGGAAGAGGAGCGATTATGCGCAGGAGAAGCCGTTCCCAAGCGCGTGCAAAACAAACCTCCATTCTCCCTGTCTGAGCTCAGCGATCAGGACCCGCTCCCTGCCCTTTTCTGCCCAACCAAGTGCAGCTCCAGAAAGCAGTAACAAAGGTTCCCGGCAGCTGCTGGGTGCTGGCAGTGCAGAGCATTCACCAGCGATGCCACCAAGGTATTCGCAGGGCAGCTTGTTAAATAGCTTTTCTTGATGCCTCAAACACACTCAGGTTTGCAGAGCATCCTGCTTGCACCTGAAGATGATACATGGACTTCCCCAGGCGTCACAAAGTGAGTAAGAAGCTGTATTTATGCAGACCTGGCCAGGTTGGAATCGTTGGTCAGGAGAGGGAAGAGCCTCAGGTGGCCTCCAAAGGAGCTGTTCTCAGTAGACCCGGCACAATCTGTGCTCTGAAAGGAGCAGGTGTTTTATATCTAGGCAGCAAAGTTAACAGCAGAAGAATTCCCAGCATTAAAGAGTTTGCTCTCTCTATCTTCATTACGTTGCCTTATCGGAGGCGTGAGATGATCCATTTAGCCTCATTCTTTTCCAGATCACCTCCCTGTGCACAGATCAGGAAAGAGGAGCTGCCTGGGAAGCCTGTGCTGATGTGAGGAGCGAAGCAGCTCCAAGCCCCGTGTTCCTGGCCCACAAGAGCTCAGAGCCCTGCTCATTGCTGGGCACTAAATTCCTGGGAGCATCAGCATGAGGGAATAAATCTCCAGCCTAGTCTGTTGGATAGCGGTGCCCTCGCCAAGGGAATGAGATGTGCATATATATTAACTTATTTCCCTGGCTTCCTGGGCTTGCCGAGGTGGAGTTAATGGGCAGGGGTACAGCCCGCTGTATTTATCTTATTGTCCTCCAGAAATTCAGTACCTGAGACTTCCTCTGGCAGCAAGGGAAGAGCAGGACACCTCCAGCCAGGGATGCTGCCCTCCTGCCATGGCGTGGGGACCCAGGGCCCAGCACAAAGTGAAAGCAGAATTTTCTGAGGAGCCACCAGGCTCTATTTTTGCCAGGAAAAACACAACTGACACCTTTGCGAGGCGACTCTCCACACTTGGGACAGAGTTATTGGTGCTAGAAGTGTAGGAAGGAAGCGTTTTAGAAATTACTGGAGCTTCCCATTGCCAAACGAAGCCCTTCTGCCCTCCCGCTTCCTCCTCCCTGCAAGAAGGTTTTTCATTGGGAATGTAATTCATGCATGGATATTTTCTTGAAGCTAGGTTACATATTTTCCCTCATTAAAATGGAATGCTTTATGAACAACAGGTTCTAACCAGGTACTTACAATCTACTTTTAGATAAAAACTAAATAACACTCTTATCCTGACCTGCCAAGGGGGAAAAAATACTAGAAAAGCCCTGCGGATGGAATACCTGTACCCAGCTCAGCTCGATGTATCTCCTGTCTCCTGACGGGTAGGAAGGGGGAAGTCCAGGCTTTGCTCCTATTACTCAGGATTCAAGCTCTGTCCTAACCATGGCTTTATGTGTGGCCTCTCCAGTCTCCTGGAGACTGTGTTTCGCTCATTAGTCCCGACAAATTGTGCATTCTGCTTTAGCCAGGNAAAAACTAAATAACCCTTGTTTACCCTGACCTACCAAGGGGGAGAAAAATACTAGAAAAGCCCTGCGGATGGAATACCTGTACCCAGCTCAGCTCGATGTATCTCCTGTCTCCTGACAGGTAGGAAGGGGGAAGTCCAGGCTTTGCTCCTATTACTCAGGATTCAAGCTCTGTCCTAACCATGGCTTTATGTGTGGCCTCTCCAGTCTCCTGGAGACTGTGTTTCGCTCATTAGTCCCGACAAATTGTGCATTCTGCTTTAGCCAGGGAAACACGAGGGATGGCTTTTATGGTGCCAAAACTGAGGTAGCAACACACGTGCACAAGGTCAATAAAATGCACTTTTTATTTTGTACCAATGAAAATATAGCCACATGTAAGTAAAGACGTGTGGAAAAAAAAAAAATCAAAGTTGATCCTCCCTGAAGAAGTGCAGTTCATTGTGCTAAAACCCATATTCGTTTTGGGTTAGGAACAGTTGTCTGCCAATGCTTTTGAAGTGACCCACATTCTCCTTGTTGTTGAATTTTTGCGAACAGAAAAGTGCAACAAGAAACTTGCTACGGGTTAACCAAATTCAGTCTATATCGAGCACAATAATGTCCCAAAGTGACGTGGCGGCCACATGTCATTGGAGCAGCCCCGGGAGTGATCAAGGGAGCATCCACGCTGCACAAACCCATGGATGATCTCAGCAGAAAGATGGTCCTTGATGCAGTCCGTGGTCATCCTGCACATTTTGGATATGGTAGTGGAGGTGCATTTTATAGCTGTTCCATTTCAAATGCTTTTTCTTTTTCTCTAGATTTTTTATAAGCTTCCTGCTGTCAAAATACAGTTCTTAATTGCTTTGTAGAAATAATCCTGAAAGGCAGAGGCATTTAAAATCCCCTCAAATCCTCAGTATATTAACAACAGCAAAAAAGATAGCCGGGCTGTACCAAAATGCCACTCGTCACGAGTGCCCTTTGCTTTAGCCAGTGCAGAAAGAACAGCAAGTGGTAGCAAAAGAACCATCACCCCAGCCCCCCGCCTCATAATTTTCCCTTGCAAAAAACAGTTTTCCCAGGTGTTTTGTTCTCCCTTTTAGTCCACATACATTCAATAGCTGCAGTTACTCTATGGATCAAGGTTTGTCCCATATGACTTGCAAAACCAGTTGCTTTGAACACTCCTCTCTAACAGTTACACCAAGAGGGTTTTATTGGAGGTGCTTTTCCAGCCAGGGGACCACCTTGAAATTTGAAATCAAAACTAAGGACCTCAGGATTATAAAAAAGGAGCTTTTAAGAGCCATTATATTTCTATGACTAATCCTCCCCGGGGAGGAAAGTCCTGCTAATTTCAGTGGGACAGAGCGCAAGGACAGGGATCGGTGTTGCAGGATGGGCCAAGTTAGGTGCTTGAGGCTGCAGGTGAGAAGTCGCAGCCCAAATGCCGGGCTGGTAATGCAAAAAACTCCCTATTCCCAGGGGAAAATTAATTGCATTTAACTGCATTTCAGGAGAATAAAAAGGAAGCAAAGGCAGGTTATGCCTAGGACCAACAGTCAGTGTTCTCGCAACTCCTCGCACAGTTCAGTCTTAAGTTGATGTTGTGGGTGTAGGGGAAGCCAAGGCAGGGGGAAAAGCTAGAAAAACAGTGCAATGTTTGGGCTGCCGTGAGGTCATCCACCCCTACAATGATTAGTTTTGAGAAATATCCACCTGCCGCTACTCCTGCTCTTTGCCTGAGCCTGCCACTGTGTGGATGCTGTCTCCAGTGTTGGGCTGGGGATGCACAGGGACAAATGCAAGGTCCTGCCCAGCTCTCGTTCCTCTCTCCCGCCAGGAAAACAGTTGCCCCAGGTTTTTCCTTCACGCAAGGTCCTGCACAAGCTGCTCCCTCAGCGCCTGCTGCTCTGCTCGGGAGCAGGAGACACAGATTGGGCTCAAAGACCAACATTTCAGACAACACCCAGCTAGGAGAACTCAGATCCAGCGGTATCATTTGCTCTTTCTATCACAGTATAATAAATAACTCTATTTTTAACCTCCTTTCTCCCCAGAGAGAGTTTGCACAGCTGATATACACATATATCTGGCTCATATGAGGATATTCTCGGCAGTCATGAATTTTGAGCAGTTAATTTGAATGGAGATTACTGACAGTTCACACTTTGAGTATAAAAGTCATTTGTATTCAAATAGGTATTAATTAAAAAGTGCCCTTTCTGTGATCAGTTCAGCTGGTTTTATGGCAATTTCCCAAGCTGTCCCAATCTTCAAACACACCCGCTACACTTCTGCTTTTGGCATGAAGTGTTTTGTAGGTCATGAAATCTTGGACCCGTTGGCATTTAGAGAGGGACCTGAAATGAAAAAACTGGCCCCCAAATTCTCAATTTTGAGAAAACTCAGCCCACACAGGTACTTTTGGGTCCTGATATATCAATATATTAGTATATTGGTATATTCTTTTGAACTCAAATATCAAAACTGATCATTACCTCACAACTCTACTAGTGCGTCGTTACTGATTCATATTCCTCCTTCTGCAAGTTGCTAGCCTGATGATTTTGGCAAGAAACCTTGCAAGAATTCAAGAAGGAAAGAGGTCTAGAAATAAAGAATTCAAATATAAATGGCCTGGATGGAAGGAAGAACAGAAGGAAAGAAGGAAGGGAGTAAACCACTGCTTTTCAGCATGGAATATAGCCTCCTTCATACGATGCAGCTTTCAAAACACACAGGACCTATCACAAGATACGCAGCTACACTTGCCTTCAGTCGCTGTGCATGTTTTTTTCCAAGCAGAGCAGCAGTAAATAGGTACGTAAAGTTTATGAACCGTATCATGGCCTAATTCATGGGCTGCAGTTTGCCACATGCCCCTCAGCAATACCAAGGAGGTCTGGCACAAAAGCTGGGCCCGCACTCACTGCTGCATCCAGCCTGTAAAACGGGGTGAAAACGCCAGGTTTGCACAGAGGTTTTTGCGTGCAAGTTTTCCGAGGCAGCCGATTAGCCAGTTCCGTGCTCTGTGTGCTCTGTCCCCCTAGTCTGAGTTGTGGGATTTCATTGGGATGGTTACGAGGTGCATTTATGGAGCTGCTTTGCACTTTAACACTAATGAGGTTTTTCACTGGTATCAATAAATTCTCCCGCTTTCAGGTTGAGCCTCCCTTTGGCACACGGAGCACCGACGGATAAATCCTTTATTGTCTTCCTGGGAGCCTGACCAATTTCCACCAGGCACCTATTCCTAAAGTCCAAATCCTGCCTTCGCGCTCGCTCCTGCCTCTCCCGCTCGATAAATTGAATTTGCCACTTGATGGGATTATGCAGGTGGTGGCGCACAGCCCTTCCCTGGAGTCACAGCCCATGGGCAGGAGGTGCCACCACCTCCTTGCAGCCACCACCGAGCCACGGCACGAGGGGGAAGACCTGGCTGATGTCCCCATGGCCCGAGCTCCCACCACACACTGACTGCAGTGGAGGGGCCAGTGCTCCGAACAGAACAGGCTACAAGTTTAAGGGACATTCCAGCTCCATAGTTTACCACCTGATTAAACTTGTTTGTGACACCAGGACTCGCAATTATACTTAAAAACAGGCGCAGCTGTAGCCAAACAGCACTTGGTGATGCAAGAGGAGACGGCGGTAATTAATTCTGCAGGGACAACAGAGGGCTAATGAGCAGCCGAGTGCAAATTTTGTTCTGCTCTAAAAAAGAATAAAATCCTCTTCTGTGACAGCTCGGCTAAGACACCCAATTTACAAAACGAACAGCAACCTAATGGTCTTAAAGCAGCTCTGAGCGCAACTGGCTTCTCGGGCAGTGTCTGGATGGGTTCCTGGGTGATCGTCATGGTCTTGTGTGTCCTCCCCGGAACCACAGGAGGTGCACGGAAGGTTTCTTTGCTAACAAAACAAATGTGGCAGAACAAAAATAGTGCAGCAACCCCGGAAATTCTTCTTAAACCAACCCCAGGACAGGAAAGCACTTGAGTGTCCTGGCATGATAGAGGTGGAAATGTTGAGCAAAACCCTTTGAGCTGCCAGAGGAAATGGAAAGGATTTTTATTAAAACTGCAGCGTATGAGGGCAAAGTGCTGTCTGGGCTGAGCTTCAGCTCAGGGGCAACTAGAGCAAGAATGCAAATGACATGGTCACATGTGGTCCAAGTTTGGGGCTAGTTTGTCACTTGAGCTCTCCTTAAAGCAGCTCATTTGAGAAGGTAAATTCTCCAGTCTCAGCTCCTGCTACTACACACAGTTACATTCAGTGTTATATGAAAGGACCCCAAATAAAATACAAGTTTTCTTAATATAACAATGCCCTGAGAAGGGTAGGTTTGTCCTGGTTGTCCTGATCTTTTGGAGACTTACTGCTAAGCCAGAATTCGGAGGGGTTTTTCTGAGTAACCTTTTGCGGTATGATGGATATGCAGAGTTAACAGTGTCTGGACAAAAACGAGCCATGTGATTTTTGGGAGTGTTTTCGGTCACCTTGCACCGGGGTGGGGATGGGGATGGGAGTGGATGTAGCTGATGCATCCGGATTAGCTCATCGCTTCCAGAACCTGTATGGCCACGGAGTCTTTATCTCAGCATCTGGCATGAAGAGTGGACATTAGCTGATGCCCAGTGAAGGACTTTTAATTCATTTATATGCTGTAGCTTCAGAATATGCCAAATTTCCCTAGTCTTACTTCATAAGTAACAGCTCTTAGAAATACTCTTTAACTTGAAAGTGGGCACTAGGTAACTCAGTGTTGTCTACAAGCTGAAAACCAACAAATAATGACACACAGCTAAAAACCTTCAAATTCCATCTCCTCTCTATCATCATCCATGCTGTTAAAACCTACAGACTGACCACATGATACAAAGACAAAAGTTGGAAGGGGCCTTTGGTGCTTACTTGATCCAACCCCTCGCTCAAAGCAGGGCCAAACTCATAGTCTCCACGTACGTTATGATGAAAAACAGCTCAGACGATAGATAGATATATGATATAATTTCACATGTTCCTTTCCCACAGGCTTTTAGAAGTCTCTCCTGAAGCCAGGCTGCATTTTCCCTGCGGACACCTATGTCTGATTTTCTTCAACTGAACCTGCCCTGTCCCACCGTTGTCACCCTAGAAATGGCAGCCAGCTTCATTCTCCAATGCTACCTGTGTTTGACAATTCTACCAACTAAAATCATAAATCATAAATGCATGAACAGCCACTATTTGAAGAGCAGTAACTATTGACTTCACCATTTCCAGCCCATCGTTCTTTATCTACTTTCTCCTCCTCCTCCTGCTCGGCAGGGCACAGGACCAAGGCTCTGCTGCCGTCTAGACGATCACCTGATGGTCGGTCGCACTCTAACTTGGAAGCTCTCCACTACGTTTCTTCCCTTTGCTGGACATTTCCAAGTCTTGGCTTCTTTACAATGCAAAAGACAGCTGAGCTATGAGGCCCCTTGACATCTCGCATTGCTCCAGGGCAGGCAAGGCTCCTCAAGATTGCTCTTTGCTGGCTAAAATGCTAAAAGTGACTGGTGATCACACACAGTGCTTTGAGACACGTGATGAAGAGCATCACAACTGCCACATACCCGTGAAGATGGGAATTCTGGTCCCTGGACTATCATATCATGGCACTATAGCTAAAAATCTGATCACCACAGACAAAGAACTAAGCATCTAGTGACTTTATGGATCTCTCTTAAGAGTCTTGGGAGCTGAACACTTTGTTTTAGCTGCATGGTGAGACCCTTCCAATCTGCCTGCACTGCTAGTCATGTCAGTATAAAGGGGCTTCTGTCCTGGAAGGGTGGTAACTGGTGTCTTTCAGTGGCATCTTTTTATATGAATGGAACCAGGCTGGGATTTGGCGTTCTGGGCGGGCTATGTATACATACACATACATATAGAGAGATAAGAACACCTCATTGATTTCTGTACATCAAGGCATAATGGCACATGCTTGGCATCTACTCTGCATGAGATGATACCACCAGCCACATCAGTGTGGGGCTAAGTGTGAACTCCTTTTCATAGGGCTTTTAATTAAGGCTTAGTGCCACACCAGGGGCAGATAGCCCAATGCAGAGCTGGTGAACCCCAACAGTCTCAAACTGGGGTCCAAACCAGCTTATATTTACAAGCAGAAGATTATGAAGACACAGACATGACTTCCTTACAACTAGTAGATAAAAAGGCTTGTGCAATTTTTACCCCAGATGCCTGGTTCTACCCTCCTTGCATCAGGCAGTTGATTAATATAACACCATAAATTATTATTATTTATTTATCTTGGCTGGGTCAAACCAGTGTTTTGAATGGCATTTTTGAATATTAAAAATTAATGTATGTTTCCTTGTCCCACTGCGCAATACAAGGTCAATTTTCTGTACCACTGAATGCACCATCAGTAAGGATGATTTTATTTTGCTTGTCATTTGTTAGGTATCACAAAGCTGATCATTGCACAATATTCTTTACAACAGTAAGAAAATATGATATTTTCTGCCAGAAATAATGTGTTCTTCCTTTCTATTTTAGCTCCATTCAGCATTTAAAGAATGTATTCGACTTTCCAAATTGATACAACATATTAAAAATAAGAAAACAATTAGCAATTTTTCTTGAATGTTTGCACCAATAAAAAGGGTCAAACTATATAGAATAGTCTCAGACGTGGAACCTTAGCAGTAAACTCTGCCTGATCAAACCTTCCCTCCCTGTGGACTCTGCCAAAGAGGAGCTCAGACACAGGTGAAGGATTGGGGACATCCAGGAAAAGTGACAGTATCAACCATTCCACTTCCTTGAGTTCCCTGCAGGAATTCAGAATAGTCCCAAAGGTGGAAACCTAGCAGTAAACTCCGCCTGATCAAGCCTTCCCTCCCTGTGGACTCTGCCGAGGAGGAGCCCAGACACAGGTGAAGGATTGGGGACGTCCAGGAAAAGTGACAGTATCAACCACTCTACTTCCTTCCTTGAGTTCCCTGCAGGAATTCAGTGTTGAGCCGAAAGTGTCAAGAAAAATGCAAAATCCTGCTGTTTAATGTCCCAAACCTCTCACTGCTGCTCAGCACCAGGCAATCCTAGAACCCTCTTTGCCATGAAGAAATGTCCTTCTCCAAAGGGAGCCCAGGGCCAGCCCTTCTCAAGTGCTAACAAGTAATTGGCAGGAAGACTATAAGCCCATAGACCAGAAGATATTTGCTAACACAAGTGCTTCTGCCACGGGAAAAAAGAAAAACAACTGAATAAAAGCCTTATAAGATGCAGCTTATTAAAAACAACCATAATAAACCATAATAAACTGTTAAAACTCACTTCTGTAGGAAAAAAAGGTACTTTAAAACTTTTTTTTTTTAATTAGTTATCATTTTGAAGTCCTCTCACTTAGAAAAGAAAATAGATTTATTTTCCCAAACAATCTTTTTAATTGTGACATATTCACAAAGACAAGGTTGGGTTCTCTAAAAGCTCAAAATCTACGTAAAAAAGTGTCAAGTCACCTCATAACGTATCCCAAACTGCACGTTAAACTTTTAGCTTTTCTTTTCCTTTTTTTTTTCCTATCCCTCCCACCAAAAAAACCCCATCTCCAAGCTATTTTATGGGCACATCACCTGTTTTGTGCCCTTTGCACATGGTGAGGTCCATATAACAGTGCAGGCACTTCTAGAGTGCCTGCCTGTCACTCACAATGAGCACTGGGTTATTCCTGCAGCCGCCCGCTCTCCAAAATTGCTCTTAAAAGCAATCCTAATCCAAAATATACTTTAAGATCCAAGATGCTCATTAGGTTCAAACTGTTTTACAGTTCACACCTGTAAAACAGGGTTGCTTTTAATGCGGTTGTAAATGGGGGCTGAATTTGGTCTAGCAATGAAATGAGACTTCAATGCCGGAGAAAAAAAAGGAGAGAGATTTACACACACAAAAAACAGGATAATTGTGGGATAAGGTCCCCTTAAATTTTGCTATGATAGTTATTTTTTCCATCTATTATCTTGTAGTGCTGCTCTACCTTGTACTTGTACTTTTAGACAAAAATGGAGCCCATTTGCTTTGAAACAAGGTTACTTTTCGGCACACATTTTACTCCTATTAATATTTTGTCCAGAAAGATAAAATCCACTTGTGTGTTGGCAAAACGCTTCGAACACATCAAGTATGAGGTAAGTGCTGAGAACACGACCCATCGCCAACGCATGTCAGGGACATTTGCACAGGTATAGAGCTCTTTCAAGGAAATAAAGCACGCGGCCAAGGGCAGAATGGACCCATTGGTTTCCTTATTGCGCTGACTGAGGAGAAGTGGCTGCTTCCACTCAAGTCTGAACGGCACCATCATGATCCCTGCTCTAAACGCACGGGCCACAGAAGGACCAGGAAACGGATAAGCAACCCAGGAACAACTCCATGGGACATTGTGTAAAGCTCCGATGGCGAAATTCAGAGGCAAAGAAGCAAATGAGACAAATTTTCAGAGCAGGGGCCATTTTAATCCTGCAAATTGGGCTTGCAACTGCAGCCCCAGCACATAAGACTTGGGATAACCCTTTGCAGACACCTTGCAGCCCGCTTGCAAGAGCCCCCCTTGCACCATCACCTTGTGCGAGGCACAGACTGGAGCCGCTCCACTAGTGAGACGAAATATCCGAACAGCCGAGTTGAAGCAGCACGAGGACAAATAAACATGGAAATGCTGTGGTGGTTTCACAAACTTGCTATTTTACACTATTTATAGCTTTTATCCGGTACTCATTTTAACCATGCCTGGTTGTACTTGAACTGCGACAGACACCCTGGGCTCAAACAGTTCTCAAGGTCGGACTAATCCAGTCACTTGTGCTCTCCTTGTCAAGTGGCATAAGGTTACACCTGACTTGCAAGATAAATCGAAGTAAAAATCCCTTTGCATGCCATGCAGTTCTATCTAGAATTAATATCAATTACAGAGAGAGATAGAAAAAGGAAAAAAGTCCTTCATAAAGGCAGAGGAATGCCATTAAGGCTTTCTAGCAAAGTCACCCCCATCGCCCTGCGGGCTGCCTTGCAGCATCCCAGAGCAGGGCAATTGGGCATTTAAGGAACTTCATCTGAACTCCAGCCAGAGTAACTCAGCTTTTCACCGGGCAATTCTGGACACAGAGAGGAAGACGAATCCTCCCTGTTAATAGTAGAACTCTAAAGTTATCCCTGGAAGGGCAAGAGATGATGTGGGAAGCAGCCGGGGGTCACTTTTGCCAGGCCTTCTCCTGTCATCTGCGTTGGAGGGCTGGCTGGGTCGTGCACGGGCGGATAAGGGGGATGCAATGAAAGTGCCCTCATGCCGCATGCCGCCCGTACTGCTCATCCTCGTGCTGCCTTTTCTTCCTGCACTGCAAAAAGCATCAGGTTCATGTACGGCCAAGCCTGGAAGGCCACAGCCAGAAGTACAGCTCTGTGTTAGCAACCTGGAAAACACGCGGCACATCGTGCATCTGCTGCAGAAAGCAGTCGCTGTGCACCTGTCTTAAACAATAATTCAAATCCGGCAGGAGGGGTTAAATCTTTAAAACTTGGCACTTAAGTTGTACCCGCAAGGTCTGTGCAAAAGCCGGCAGGCTGCAGAACGCCTGTGACTCCTCAGCCTACCAAGTGCGTGATCATTTCAGAGCCGCGGGCGAGGATGTGCAGCTGGACCTCGCTGTCCTTCTGCTTTGTGGCAGTGGCCCAAGCGTGTTTGCACACCTAGGATTTGCCCAGGGTCAGAAAAAGGGCTGCAGAACAGGGCTGTGAATCCTGCCCGGGGCAGCTGCAAGAAGGAAGACGCGAATTGCCCCAGGGGGACAGGCAGCAAAGCCACCAGCCTCTGGCACTTGTCTCTCTCACTGGCCTAAATGGGCCTTTTTAATCCTTCTTGTCTATGTTTTCCTAAAGGAAGGGACTGGAGGATGAGCAGAAAGGGGTTGAAAAGTCACTAAGATAGAAGAGTGCTTTCCAAAAAAAAAAAAAAAAACCTTAATGACGCAACGAAAGTAATGACTTCTTTGGCTTTCTCATGATCATTTTTTGGGGGGGAGATTAGGTTTTTGGATTTTTCACACTAGCAGAAATATTTGCCCTGGGATGCAGCTTCCTAGTTGCCACTACTGCAAATGGTGTGTGGTTCTTTTTTTTTTCTTTTTTTCCTGGCTTTTCAGGAAGTGCTTTAAAGTAGTGCAGTTTCCTCATGTGAAACAATGGGTCTGGTATCGGTATCTGGGAAGGATGTTCACTAATTATAAACACGCCTTTTAATTACCTGATGGCTAGAGATGCCTTGTGGTACACATCAACTTACTCCCAGGCACTTTTAAAAACAGCAAGTCTTGGTTCAAAGGTCATTAAAGTGTGGGGAAATCCTTGGCTGAAGGAGCTGCTACTGCCTAGCCTCATGCCACAACACAGCCCTGGAGCCACATCGGCCGTTTGGGAGATGCCTGTGCCTGGACTCTCACCTGGCGTAAACTTCAGAGGCAACAAAAACCCGCCACGCTCAAGCCTGGGCTTAGGCTGATCCAAAAAAACCCAATCTCTTTTCATAACGGAGAGTTTCATAAGAGAGTTCCCTAAGGGGAGGGTCTGGTGCAAGCAGCTGCTCTGCAGCACAGTGAGGAGGGGGCTGCTCCAGGCTGGGAGGTGTGAGGCCAGCACGGCTCAAAACTGGGAGATTCCAAAGGGAAGGGCTAAGGGAAGAGCCAGAACATCTGACCTAGACCTAACAGCCTTAAAGAGAAGGACCGGAGCATCTAAGCTAGACCTAGTAGCCTTAACATGCCTGATGCCTGGCTGGGGCCAGCACACTCCTGCTTTGGCCCACACCACTCTACCCATCTCCAAGTCCAACAGCAACAGCAGAGGCATCCGTGGGGGATCTCATTTCCCCATCAGACCCACATCTCCCACCCAAACAGTGTCATCCTGATGCCATGGGGTGAAGGGACTAGCACCACGATCAGCTGCCCATCTAGACTTGGCTTCTCTCTTTCTCATAATCAGTTTCAGATTAATAAATGTCAAAAAAAAAAAAAAAAGAGGAGAGGATGGGGATTAACTGCAACCAGTTAAGTTCAGTCTTTCAGATCTGCTCACAAGGCTCCCAAGGAACTGAACTGAAATTTCCATCTCTTTTGCTAAGACCTTGTGCAAAGTCTTTCTGCCAGGAGCGATGGGGAAAAGCAATGCTCAGCCCTGCAAAACCTGGGTTTCCTAATGAAGATACTGACAGAGTCAGACACTGTCTCCGCATGCTGTGAAGAGGAGCTACGTAACGTTACTCAGCTACAGCAGTTCTCTATAAATGGCATTAATAAAAGGAGGCTTTCAAGAAAGAGATTGCCCCCCAAACAGGGGCAGTGCAGCTGTGCTTGTTCATCCCACTTCATCACATAAATCGTCATTATTATTATTTCTTACTTATGATGTTAAAAGAGCAGAAGGATACTTGAAATAAAGGCTGTGCATGCACAAAACCCACTAAATTCCAGTGATCTACCCAGGCACCTGCCACAGGGCCCTTCCCTGCTGACTGAGCTGAGCCCTCCCTCTAAGGAGGAGGAGGAGGGAGATCTACCACCAAATATACAGAATATTGCAAGGGGGTGATACCAGGAAACAACCCTAACTGGAGTCTGGACGTGGGCTCCATATAATGTTAATCTATTTTCTAACTCGGCAGAAAAGACAGTGAGGAAATAAAAGCTCAATTCACCCGGCCTGAGATCAAATCTGTCATGGCAATATTGGCAGGTTAGACCCTGATTCTTTAAATAGTACATTGCCTTTGTTAAACAAAAGTCATTCTTTTATTACATAATAGAGATTATAAATAAATGTAAAGTGTGCATGCAGTCAACTGCATATTATACAAGCAATATCTATGTTAATAATTGTTTTCTTTGGCAGGCCAGAATCCAGCTGGACATGCAATATTTACATATCAAAACCCTTGGTGTGTTCAAGTCATATTGGATGCAAGTGAAAATATATATGTATATATATATTTACCGTATACACACACACATATATATGTATAAAGGTATATATACACCTCTGCATATATACTGTATACATATATAAACATAAGTATATGTTAAAAGTGGATTTCATCTTTTTCTGATTCGGGTGATGCAGGCCTTGAAACACTAAAAATATCCTGACAGGGTATTTGGGAGGGTAACTGGGGTGATAAATGTGACTTGGGGGAAGAGATCTGGGGTACGTTCTTTTCGGACAATATTTTTAAAATTTCTGCCACCTGCTTCTCAAGGGCAGCCATCCTGCTGCTTAGCAGCTGGATATCTTCTTTGAGTTCGTGCTTCACCTCCTGCAGGGTGGTCTGTAAGGCCTGCTCAGGAATGGGGTAGAAAGGATGCCTAGCATCAGCCTGGATGGGGCTGTGCTCCAGAGGGCTGCGAGTCTCACCGGCTTTATCCAAACGAAGGTCACTTTTTGTGATTCCACTGTCACAAGAGTCCGTTTTCCTCAGTGGGTTTTTATTTACACCGTTCTCGGAGTCATTGCACTTGGGGTCCTCGGAGAGCAACCCCATGGACTCAGCCTTTGTGACATTATTCCAGTCTTCCTTCTTCTCCTCGTGGGTCCCCATGGTGTTCTTTAGCCGCAGCCACCCTTTGCTGTTCCCGTTTTTCACCCGCATGGGACTGTTCACTTTGAGACACTTCTGGTCTCCGTTCCCGTTTGGCTTGAGCTCCATGGCATCGCGGTTGTTCTGCTTCACGGCCTCGCTGCTTTTCACGTAGGCCAGGGACGTCTGGATCGGCGTGATCTGAGACACGGTGACCACGCTCGTGCCCGTGATGGAGGCCCCGTTCTGCATGGTGCGGCTTTCCACCTGCAGCTGGTTCCTCTCGGGGTCGATGTGGCTCGAGCCTTGGTTGCGCATCTCCTTCTGCTGCTTGAACTTCTGGAAGAGTTTCCGCACGGGGTGGTCCACAGGGATGCTCAGCGTCACCTCGTTCTTCTGGCGCAGGCGCTCCTCTTCCTCCTTCTTGACGTCGCTGATTTTCCGGAAGATGATCTACAGGGGATAAACCCAAAACAGAGTCAGAGATGCTGCATGCAGGACTGTGGCTACTGTCACTGAAGAGGAGGATAAGGCCCTCATGGGGAACCAGCCATTTCTCCTTCCTTTCTATCACAACTTCCTTGCAGTGAAGTCAAACGGAGCAGATCAAAGCATAATTACCCGACACACAAGCCACTGCATAGATGGTGTATATGCACCCACACATACATGTACTTTCTTAAAAGTATAGATTAAAAGCGAGTTTCACCTTTATTTTCCATGCAGAAGATAGAGCCCTGAAGAACTAAAAATAGCCTGACAACAAGAGAAGGAAAAACTGAATAAAGGAAGACAGAAAGCGAGAACCTAAATACACTGATAGGTATCACCCATCACTCACATTCCTACCTGCTGAGTTGCTATCTTTAGTGCAGAGCCAAAACAAACAGTAATTCAGCAGAGATTGCATTACCACTACTTTAACTCAACATAGACACCGGCCTGGAGATTTGGGCCTGGGATTTTGGCTCCTTTGTTAGTGCTGTTTAGTTGGAGGGTGCAGTCAGGCTCCCGGTGTCACAGCCTGAAGAGTTTATGTGGCTAATACGTGTGGGTGCAGCATGGAAAAACATGGCAGCGGGAATGTATGAAACTGGCAATTATAAAATTATATCATTATAAAAACTGGCAATATCCCCTGTTTCATGATGCCATGTCACTCAGAAGAGGAAGATATTTAGTGCTGCAGTGACTTCATGCTGTGGCATCTCTGGCTCAATGAATCCAAGCCTCCAGCATTTTCCACAGGGGTAAAACTTTTCCAATTTTATCCGTGTCACTTGTAAAAATAATTTTTTTTCACTCTCATTTATGTTTGTACAGTTTTATTGAATGTGGAATGGGGCATGATTAGGAAGTACTGTTTTGCTGGATGATGACAATAAAGCGAGAAGGACCATGCAGTTAGATGCAATTATGGATCATGTAGGGATAGCGTTGCTAAGAAAAATAAATGAAAGCCCTTGGAATATAAAAAAAGAGATCCACAAAGGTTATGATCATCAAATGTAGGTTTTGAAGTATCTGTTTGAGTATCTGTATTTCAGTATCTATTTATTTTTCAGATAAAGGCTTCTCACACCTGTCCATATTTGCTTTTATGTCTCGTGTCTCCAGAGGTCGGTGGCAGAGGGCCACAACAGCTACATCTACCCTCCTGCATCAATCTGCAGTGAGCTGGACTTCAAAGCTTCATTAGAAAGCTTTCAAATGCAGTAAATATATTCTTATGTGTGGCTGAGATGCAGCTGCTTATAATAATTTGGAAATTTAAGATGTTCATTAGAAGCCCGGTTAAAAAAAGAGAGAGCATGGAAGATGCTTTCATCGGACTCTCTGACCTAGATGCAACTCCAGATATATCCATTAGGAAGCTCTCCTTCATTAGTGCCTACCCTCGTATTGCAACTGTCTTTCTCTTGCGCAAGCCACAGGGGACAACAAACAAATGTAATGGAAGCTGCCCTTGATTCTGACGGGGAAGTAATTAAATTTAATTGAAGCCACCAACTCTAAATGAAGCTTCAGAAGGTGGGTCGTGTTTTTTCTGTGTGGGCAGGGTGGCATTCCTGAAGTTGGCCCTTCCCAAAACCAAGAAATCACCACGTTTTTCTACACCGGTGGCTTCATTCCTGAACCAGATGTCACTCAGATGAGGTAAATCCAGCAGCACTGAGGGGCGAAGCCGGCGCGAGCGCTGCTGCAGTGTCCCTGCACGCAGCCAACGGGAGGTCTGGGGAGCCTGGACACATCCGCGCTGCAGGGATGGGCCACCACAGCACAGGATGCAGCCCTGCCCAGGCAGGAATGCAGGTACCTGCATGGCAACTTTTGTATTCCTGTTCTTTTTTTGGAGGAAAGTCATCCCCACAGCTAAACCTCTACCTCCAAGGTGGCAAGACCTGAGCTCATGTCTCTGTTCGGCTCCTGACTTCCTACCCCACCAAGGAAGCTCCTCTCTCGGCTACAAGTCCCCGATTACAGAGCAGCGCTTCCCAGCCTCCTCGGGACACTGTGATGGGAAATACATCCCAGGGTATGAAAACCCCGTGTGTTGGAGCATCAGCTGCAGGCAAAATCATTGCCCAGCTTGGGTCACTCCTTGAGGCAGCAGGACTTCTGAGCTACTGACTCCATAGACGGGCATCATAAGACTCCAGTGGGACCAGGAGAAGACATTCCTGGAATCCCTGCTGGATCTGAAGCGGTCTGAAGCTCACTGCAGAGCTCTGGATGAGACCAAGGACTCAATAACCTCCTAAAGGCAGGAGCTTTCCCCCTGCCCACACAGTGCAGAAGGCTCAAGACCTGCTGTCACTCATCCTCTGCCACCAGCCCCAGGAAGAAAAAATCCTGTTGCCTCTTCAGGATCTTGGCAAAGTTTGTCTCTTTGATAAATCCTTTTCTCTTTTTCTGCCTGCAACAAAGAGTGCTAAACCCTGGAATTATTATAGGGAGCTTCTTTGAAGGAGAGAGATTCATGCACACACAGAGTTAGAGCAGCAAATGCATAGGGAGCTGCAAAATCCAGGAATTACATGAAAATCCAGAATTGTGGATTGATCTCGCTTGGTGGAGCCATATTTCCTACAGAGGCATGTTTTCAAGTGAGCAAAGGCTGTCAGAAATATATCCTTGTATCCACTCCCCCATCAGCTTCCTCATGGAGTATAGATATGTCTGTAGGTCTTGGCTGTTTACAGGCTGGCTCTGAAATGCATACCCAGACCTAGCCAGTGCTGAGATGAGTATCCAGTGTTATGCACAGCGCTTCTCAAGGAATAAAGAACCACAATCTTGTCTCGTGGCGAGCACTGAACTCAATAATGTGATTTGGTGTGGTGGGGATTTGGCAACAGAATTCATTTCCCTTGCGGAAGGGATTGCCAAAGGCCCTGCCCTGCGACACAGAACCTGTTTCGTGAGACAGGTAGCTGTTTTTCCGGCCTTTAATGTATTTATTTTCGGAAGGAGAGAGAATGGGGCTGACGCTAATTATCGAGCTGGAAAAGGTTAAGTAAAGGGTAAGTGATTGTCAGCCCTAGGAACTGAACTATTTGGTTTAGCTAGAGAGCGGGCACAGAAGAGTAATTTGAGATTCTCCACATCGATTCTAATCCTGCTCACCTTTGCCTCCCCAGTGCACTGAGATAACCCGGTCCAACCCTGAATCCAGCCCAGCACTAAGCAGAGACCCTACCTAAGGCCACAAAGTTGAGGCAACTGCTACATCCATCCCCTTTGCAGTGCCAATGTGTGCAACCAGACCCACAGCTAAGTCCCAACACAGGCAGCAGGAGCAAGAGATGGAGAAACCAGCTCAAAGCTGAGACATGCAGACCTTCTCCCATGCTCTTCTCTTGCCAAATTACTCAGTAAAATTGGGGCCTTTTCAAACACTTTGAAATGCAGCCCTTGTCTGCGTCCTCTTTTTGCACAGTACTGTGAAACCCATTGCTCCATGATGCTGTTCTGTTTGCAAAGAGCATATAATAAGAGCTTTCAAGGAAAAAGGATGTGGACAGATGGAAGAACTTGTAAATGTCTTGAAGAATTACAATGAATAAAATGCATGTTCATAAAAGTGGCGTATATTTGATGGGATCATCCTGTCCTATTCCTAGACTGTTGCACTGTTGTTACTGGGGTTCAACACCTGCCTGCCCCTCACCATGGAAATTCATGGAAATTTGGAAGTGTGAAACAAAAGGGCGCTCCGTTGTCATGGTGATCAGTACAGCCAGCGTGCACTTAGCGTGAGAGAGGGAAAAACAGGTAGGGCCATCCAGATTTCCAAAGCGAGTAATTAATTTGGATGCCCAAATGGAGATATATCACATAAATAAGACTAATTTCCAAAGAAGGCTGAGACACTCAAAACCCAGTGGAGATGCTGCTCCAAGGAATTTACTCCGTGTACCTCGTTGAGCATTTCAGCAGCTCCAGAAGCTGAATCTGGGCAGGTTTGGGTTAATGCTCATCATTCCCACTTCCTAACGGCTCACTGTGAAGCCCTCCGGTCACAGCCAGGCTCAAACCCAAATTAAACACAACAGTTCAGCTCCTCCAGCTATTTTGTTTCCTGCTGACGTGTAAAGCAGAACGGGGAGCCCAGCCATTCTGCTGGATCCGATGACTGCAATAACCCTGTTATTCCCCATTGCTGGATAACCATAATAATCCCTGCACTCTCCCACAGGGCAGTCAAACCTCACGCTGGGGCTGTGCAGGACTATGTATCTATGGCCAGGAGATGCCCACTGACCAGCTGCTACCAGAGGGCTGCAGAGCAGCTGAGATCTGCTCGAGTTTTCCTGAATGGTGGCATTAATTTAGATATCTAGTCAGCAATGGATTTTTCTAGAAATATAATTATCTTTGAGATTTTCTTCCTCAAAGCTGGCAAAAAGATTCCAAATTTTACGGGTGACAGGATGAAGAAAGAGACCGCAGATAGACAAATGCTGCAAACACTGTTCTAGGGAAAAGGCAAAAAAAATCCTGTACCTTTTTCTAGGGAGAAGGCACAATTGAAAAGAAGAACAAAAGCTTAACGTGCACCCAGGCAGAATGATATAAATGAAACTTTTATAAAGATGTTTGCAAAAATACTATTAATTTGCACATCTCAAGAGTGCTCTGANTGAGATTTTATTCCTCAAAGCTGGCAAAAAGCTTCCAAATTTTAAGGGTGATAGGATGAAGAAACAGACCACAGATAGACAAATGCTGCAAACACACATACATCACTGTTCTAGGGAAAAGGCAAAAAAAATCCTGTACCTTTTTCTAGGGAGAAGGCACAATTGAAAAGAAGAACAAAAGCTTAACGTGCACCCAGGCAGAATGATATAAATGAAACTTTTATAAAGATGTTTGCAAAAATACTATTAATTTGCACATCTCAAGAGTGCTCTGAGGAACAGCATCATTTTTCTTAGATTAATGAGTGAGATGGAATTGTGTCAGAGCCAACCCCAAATCCACGCTGCACTCAGACTACTGCCTTCGTTCCCTGCTTCAAAGTGCAAAACAGAGCCCATTTCCAGACTTCAGGAACACTGAACTGGGCTGCCCTACAAAGCAGATGCCTGCATGAGAACTCAGCCTCTAGGAGCCACGTACAGTCAGAGAGAAAAAGGGCCTTGGAGAGGGTGAGTCATTCCACCCGCAGTGAGACGCTGAAGCAGGTTAGCAGAGCGCTCCCCCGAGCCGCCCGGCTGTCTGCGCTGGCTCTAAAGGGAGCTCTGTGCGAGCCCTGCAAACGCAGACATCCTCAGCGTGCTGCAGGGGAGAAGAACCTGAATCCCCCCTCACGGGGCGAGCGTCAGGGTTTGGAGCAGATCATGCAAAACGCCTTCCCTTAAAGTTTTTGTATTTGTGTGTGTGGGTGCATCATTGCCTTCACCTGATTTTGATTCCCTCTGACATGCTGGGCTATCGCCAGGCCCTGCTGGGATGTATTCCCCAGCCAGCCAGTCCTCCCAGAGAAACACTATTTTCTTAAAAGCTGCAGAGGGAGAACAAGTGACGGCTGCACAGACCATCACGCCAGACCAGCTTTATGAAAGAATAGACATTTTGGCCACCTGTGGAATCAGATGACCCCCTAACACGGTGGTCAAAGACTCCCTCCTCACCTTATTTCCCAGGAAAACTTTTCCTGGGGATGCTGGTCAGTGGGGAACTCAGCTGGCCACCCAGCAGTCTCCTGGGAAATTGCCACCAAAACAGGGCATATTTGGGGACTCTCTTAATTGACATTCTTAGAATGAGTCCAAGTCAAGCCCAGTACCTCCCATGTGACCTTTGGGAGACAGGCTTGCTCCAAAACCGAAATGTTTTTCAAATGTAGGCAGGTCACTCAGAACATGATTCATTGTTGGTACTTGCTTGTTAAAATGGTTGCAAATCTTATCCTTTTCAGATGTTAAATTATTACCAAACGTTTTAATTTTTAACATGCTAAGAAAAGGTTTCCATTTTAAAATACATGAATTCGAATGTACTTAAATTTAACATGTTAAACCATTGGAAAAAAAAGTCTAGAAATGCATGAATAGGAAATTGCATTTACCTAACACTAGTTTTTGCAATCAGACAGCAACTGGAGCCCTGGGGCTTGGGCTAGCAGAGATGTGGAACACCAAGTGGTCTCATGTAAGAGCCATGAGGTTTCTCTAGTTGTCCTTCACCTGCAAGTCCATCTACAGAAGCCTCTTTCCAAATGCAAACTGCATTTAGGCAGCTTCACCTAACTTATCCCTGCAAATCTCCACATCCTCCTTAGTGCCTTCATTAATCTGCACGCAGAGGATGCGGGAGAGATGGCCAGGGGTGACGGTGTCACCCCTCTCCTGCTCTACCCTCGCTTCTGAGATTTTCTCTTTGATGTGAAATTTTATATTCCAAACCAAATTGCTCTAACAACTGCTTTAATTGCTCTCCAGTAAATTCTGCTTAATCCTTCTGTCCCAAGAACTGTTTTGTGTTAAACCGTTGCTCCAGCTGCATGTGGGAGAGGAACCGCTGTCCTTGGCCGTGCAGTAGAAATGACTGACTGCTGAGCAATTAGTTAATCTCTGGGATAGGGATGTTTCGCTAAACAGCCTTTCATGCTGGATTTTGGAGGAAAAGAAGATTTCTGTAGGTTAGTCTGCTGGCTGCTTGAAAGAAACGGTAAATAATAGCCTTTCTGCGAATTTTCATTGATCTGGACTTCACAGACACTGCAGCATGCAAAGGCAAGAGCTTCCTACCAAGCACATTTTATTTCTGCTGTGGAGAAACTGCGTTTATGTAGTTTCCTCCTAAGCGATTACAGAATTGACTTGTAAGAGATGCAGAGATTTCCAACAGAAATGACAAAAAGATGTCATTTCAGGGCAAGGAGAATTATTTCTGTGAGGCTGAAAAAGCCATTTTAAGGGAAATTTAATAACATTTTTACGGGCAAGGAAGGGGTTAATCCTTTCATCATCACTCACTACTGATCTGTATCGCTGAGTTGCTTATCTAAAGAAAAAAAATGGGCATGTGGGGAAAGAAAGGCAGCTAAGATCTCTCCCTATAGCTCTGCCTATAAGCAGAGCCCAGCCCTTCCATCGCCTCGTTACTGCTTGTGCTGCGTTTGAGAAATTGGACACTGTAGGTCACATTTTCATCTGCTTCCACTTTGTGTTAGCAATCAATTTGCACGGCGCCCAGCTACTCTTGCAGAGAGGCATCTGTGCATACTGACAGGCAATTAGGCCGCTCTGCATTTGCGAACAAGCATGCCTATTAACAAAACAGAGTGCTTGTGGATTCGCCTCATCTGTTTTATACCTGATACGGAGCTGAAGTTACTCGGCATTCCTTTAAAACAGGTCTAGATCGAGCAAGAGAGAGATGAAGAGAAGCAGGCGGAGATCCAAGCCACATTTGTCACATCCTGAAAGCATCGTGGCCCCACACATACATATGGCACTAAAATGGGATTCATGTGAATGGATTATACTGCTGGCCTGGTCTTTGGCCACCTGCAAGGTCTCTTCATGCCTCCACCTCCCCTTGCATAAGACAAGATAACAATACTACTCTGCTTTTTGCAATTAACTGGAAATCCCTATGTCTTAGCTAAGTTATTTGCAACTGGGAGACTGGGATCCATAGCTGGAATTTGCAGATAGCAGATATTAGGACAGCAGAGAGGTTAATAGTGAGGTTTTTTGACAAAACTGAGACAATTCATTAAAAAATAAAAATAAAAACAAAATGCACATGCATGTTCCTATAAATTCAATTCAAGATTAGGCACTCAAGTCTGCAGTGCTGTGACATCAAGGCCAGCGCACAGTGGACGTGCAATGTTCAACGAAGGCCTCTCCCGATGCCCTGACACATGAGGAGGGATCAGTCAAGACCTGAAGGGCACTGAAGGGCTAAAGTGAAGGGCATTGACTTTAAAGTGCTGTGAGAACAAGTTTAACTAAGGGTGTGCTGTATTTTGAAGCTAAGGAGCTGGATTCCGAAAGTAAAAAACACCAAAGCCGCTTTCTACCATGTGCACAATCACGTTTAGACCAACCTCAAGGTGTTTGGGGAGTGCAGCTAAGTCTGCCTAAGCAGAGACTAAGCTGTGTCCATAATCCGAAGAGGGCCAGTCCCTTCTGTCATGCCCGCAGGGGTGCAAGGAAACTCAGCTTTAGCCTGCTAATTCCCACTTAGGACCCTACATCCTAACACTGAACCTGGCAAGAAGACTAAATTGGACTGGGGACTGAAACGCTTTGTTGAATCGAAGTCTATTTCATTTTCTTTATATAACATGAAGACAGTGGAAAATGGGGAAATGGAGCACAGCAGCTCTTCTGCAGTATCTGCTCTCCAACACTATTACTGAAAAATGCCTCATGGAGACCCTTGCTCCCTCTCACTGCTTAGACCCATCCATTCCAAGCCCAGGTTTGTCCAGGGAAGCAAATCCATGCTCAGCCAGTCAGGCAGCGGGTGAGCAAACAAAAAGGCTCCTTCTACTCTCTGCCTCTTTCTCCAGATCTTTTCTTCTTGCAGATGTGCTCTCAATGGAGAGCATCAGATTATTCCTTGTTCTTCTCCTTTTCTCCCTCTATTCTTCACTGAAGGAAGAATGAGAGGAAGTACAGGATGGGGGAGGAACTTTCTTTCTGGAATCCACCTGGATCTACAGAAGCCAACGCCACAGCTCACCACGGTGTACGTTCAGCCCATGCTGTACCAAGGGCTCCGGAACTATTGGGAATGTCCCAATCTCTCCTAAACTGACAGCAGGGCGATGTGCACCTTGCAGAGCTGTGTCCCCTCACGAGGACAGTGTCAAGCTGGATCAGGCAGGCCTAGGAATCACAGACTTACCCTGGTCACTGGATCAATCCCTGCTCTTGGCACTGGCCTCATGGAATGTCACTGGCAAGGGCAGCATGGTCAATTGATTAGGGCACTGCTGTGGTGCAGATGTAATGTGGCCCATGCATTTTAACAATAGATGATTAAAAAAAGAAACTCTTCAAAAAAGCAGCCCTTGTTCTGCCCAGCGCAGCACCTCTCAGAGTGATAAACTTCCAAGCGTGGACAGGGAAAGATAGTTCAAAGCCTCCAGATGACAGCGGAGTGGCTGGAGCGTGGGGCAGGCTGCAGAAATAGCGCTCTGTGTGACAGGGAAAAGTGCCAAGAGACTTTCCAAGCTGCTCTTCAGCCTGATTTAACTTGGAACAGTAAATCAATCTTCAACAGCAATATGCAGCACTAACCTAGCATGCTTCTTTCCCCATACTGCAGGGCTTGGGAGAAAGTCGGCTTCACGTTGCTGCCTCTTTTGCCAGATGTCAACAGCAGGGCTTAGGGAGGTCATTTTATTTGGCCACAGTCTACACGATGCTTAGTGGAAAAACTAGAGATAGACTAAGGCTTCCAGGCTCCCAGCCCAGAGCCCCCACAGCAGCTAAAGAGATACTGCAAAAAGATTAAATACATTAATATAAAGGTATATAAGAAATAAAAAGTTGTATTAAAATAATGATAGGCTTTTTTCACTGCTGCTTAGTCTGGGATGGGAACTGAAGTGGAGATTTCAAATAGCTCAAAGCTGCAAGGGTTCAACTGTAATTAATATAAATTAATTGGAGTCATTATGACTTTTTTTTTCTTTTAAAATTATTGTACCAGGCTATAAAGCACCTGAAATTTAATCTGAAATCTTCAGTTCTAAAAAAAAAAAAAAAAAAGGGTTTCTAAGTGAAAATCTGTCCTTTTTTTTCCAGCTCTCTCAATGGTCTGACAAAAGATACCACCTCTTTGTACAAGCCTTGCTTCTTATGTTGAAGGCATTCTAATTTGCTTCAGAAAAGCGGTATTTTATACGTAATGTGCTCCGAGTTACTTTGTTCATTTAGTCATTTTTAAGATTGCATGAAATGATTGAAAAGTATTTCAATCAGAGCTTGAATTAAAACAACGCCTTTCCAGGGCCATGCAACGAAGAACACAATCGGTTTTGTTTGGAAATGATGAGTCAAAAATGAAGAAATTACTTTAAAGGGCGGTAAATACGAACAATAAACCCAAATGAAAGGGACACATCAATTCTCTCTTTGCTGTGATCCAAGGCACCAAAACCTGTTCTGTCTTTCCACATTATGAAACAGAGAGTTTGCATTTGTGCATTTATCAGCTATACAGTCCTGACCCGAACTAGGTGCAATAGCAGTGACTCGTGTGGTGAGGGAGCACCCCCAGTTACAGACAGAGATTCAAGCTAATATTCTTGGCAGTATTCTTGAGCAGAACAAATCTAGGAGTTCAGGTCAAGGACCTAATCTTGGCTCATGGTTTGGAAGCAAGAGCACAAAGATCTCTGCTCTAGTACAGCGGTGTGTCCTGCAGAATGGCCGAACTAATCAGCCTTGGTGCAAGAAAAAAAATCCACTAGCAGTGTAACTTCTTTTAAATTGAAATCAAGACCCAACAAAGGCGAACACCTCTAGCAGATCACTCATTAATGGAAAGATGGAGCCCGCTGCATAATAGACACCAAATAACTTACGTCATTACCTCATTTAGATATGAAAAGCTCAGTGAAATAATCTTAACAAGGATCCCTGGGATTCTTCAAGGGAAACATTTTGCCCATGGGGGCAAAGTTTTTCCCTACTGAGAGCTCTCAGTTGGGAGCTTGAGACTAAGGCATAACGGTTGTTGAGACACACTGTAATTGTCTTTAACATGATTACAGCCCTGTAATCCCCATGTAGGAGGGGAGAGAAAAAGGTCCAAGACATAAGCAAAGATTGAGGAGTGTCCAGTCTGGAAACCGGATTCTGTAAAAAGCACATGCAACCTCCACCTAAAGGTAAAGTCTCTGTTCAACCCGAATGGGTTGGAGAAGAGCGGCAAACACATATTGTAGCTCAGAGACTGGGAGAAATGCAATTTCTCAGAGGAACAAGTATTTGTAATGGGGACCTTCAATTTATGACATATGAAAACTTTTTAGAGAGAAAAGACACCCTTTCAGTGATTTTGGTAATGTCTCCTTGTGCCTGAATCTGCACCAGTGAACAGCTTGTCCTTTCTTGGGTGGAAATTGTAAGTGAAAGAACACAAAAACTCANGATGCAAAGAGTGAGGAGTGTCCAGTCTGGAAACCATATTCTGTAAAAAGGACATGCTACCTCCACCTAAAGGTAAAGTCTGTTCAACCAGAATGGGTTGGAGAAGAGCGGCAAACACATATTGTAGCTCAGAGACTGGGAGAAATGCAATTTCTCAGAGGAACAAGTATTTGTAATGGGCACCTTCAATTTATGACATATGAAAACTTTTTAGAGAGAAAAGACACCCTTTCAGTGATTTTGGTAATGTCTCCTTGTGCCTGAATTCGCACCAGTGAACAGCTTGTCCTTTCTTGGGTGGAAATTGTAAGTGAAAGAACACAAAAACTCAGCTCATAACAGTATTCTTTGACCCAAATTGCTCATATTCAGAACAGGCTGAAGAAGGAGAGTTATCCATCAACCAGACAGCTACCTGTGAAACCATGAAAATATCACAGCAGGCCTAAGCAATTCAAACACAGAAGTCCACTGCCCCGTGAAGCTTAATTTCTGAAGATGTGACTGAAGAACTCAACAATTGGACAAATTCACAGACTCGTGTGTTCATTTATGAAGGGTATCAGCAAGGGAAAGGGGGAGCACTAAAGGGTTAACTGGTGGGGATATAGGGATGGGATAAACAGACGGTGTGGTGAAGAGCCATTTCCTTCCCATTTCCATGCTGCCTGCATTAAATCAATCCCAGGGCTTCTATTCCAATAAACTAAGGCTCTGCTGGGGAGGAATTTAGTGATCTGGCTCTATCCTAGTTGTGGGTATCACTCTATTGTGCACTGGCATCTTGCCTATTCTCAGAGAAACTGGGCCTTCACATTTCTCTACATTATTCTTGGAGATCTTCCCTGATACTTAGATTGCAGTGGTTGCCTTTTCTGTGGATCCCTGTAAAGCTCATCAGCCCCGTTTTATGTTCCTATCCATGCATTTAGGCTGTAACACAGGATGCTCCTCAGGGGCTGAGCCTGCTGTTTTTGCAGCCTTAGCTTATCTCTTTGCTCCAGACCCAAACAAATTAGTTTGTAATCCTCAGTATTGTATACTTTGGCAAATCTGCCTTTAAAAGTGATCAGAAATGACCTCCTGATCTAAAATTGGAGCCAGTCCAGCTGATTTGTCCCCTCTCTTTGTCTGGAATTAGTAAGAAAACACTGTACTTGCAAACATAACAGATCTTTGCAATCTATAAAATTGATGATTTGGTACTTCCCTGTTTGTGACAATGCCGCACCCTGTTTAGACACTATTAGCATCCTTTCTACCATTCTCTGAGCAAGCACAATTAACAAAACACCAGCTGGTGCAGGGTAAACGCTGCTGCGAGGATGCTGAGCGGCTCCAGATGGAGCGAGCATAGATCTCTACCTCTGGCTCCGTTACCTTCTCGTCTCAGACACCCCATTAGCTTCCAACAGTTCCCTTCAAGCTCTAGGAGCTTGGCTAGAGCACTCTCCCTGTATTTTTCCTGGCTTGATTTTCACTGCACCTCAAAGCACAGGAGAAATTATCTGATGTTCAAAAAAAATCAAGCGATAGGTGCTGCCTCTCCCACAGCGGACAGGCGGTTTTTCAGACACTTTCTCCTATATATGTTTTTTGCCCAAGACAGGCTGACTTTACACAGTGCAGAGTAGCACCTGCCTTAGATGCTGGGCAAAGCTCACAGATGTGCAGCTGTGCCAGATGTTCCACCCATGGGACAGGATTCAAAGGATCCATATGACAAGGTTAAAGAAGGCTGTGAGGGATTTTGCAAGGTCAATCTCTGTCCCAGCAGACTCTCTATCTGCTATTCTATCTGAATTTGGATCCAGTTAGTCTGGGAGGAAGTTCTTTTTCATGGGACACACTATTCATGGACCAAAAGGCAGACTGCCTTCATTCAAACTTTTGACAAATGCTTTAAATTAGGCCTGTTGTCTGTTTAAAATATTCATGTATGGCTGGATTGTGCTTGTAAATTATTATTCATATACTTTTGCAGAACATCTTGAGGTTATTGGCATAAGCCCTTTCATAAAAGGGGATAATTAATAACACATGAAAAACATGCATTTTTCAGGCCATCCATTTACCTTCCCACTGTAGCCTTCTGTGGCAGGAGGGCTAATACAGCCTGAGAAGCAGAAGGCAGGGAGAAGCTTGGTGGTCATTCATAATTGAGCTGCTTTTAACCACTACCAACGGACTACTTAAAAATGGGCTTGTTTTAGACACATCATGGAGATGGACATTCATTATAATGGCAGAAAGTGGAGAAAGGCAACACAGGTGGAAATAGGGAGCTAGACCTGGAAAAGAAGTGCTGAGGTCTCAGGAGGCTCCAATAAGAGCCCTGCTGCCCCGGCCTGGACAGGGAGAAGAGAACCTGGACGTGTGTACCCTGAGGGGCAAGTGATGAAAAGCAAAGCTAATTTCAGGGAAAATACTTCATTTTCAGCTGACTAGGAGAAATAATTAGCTTAGAAATGGCTGTTCTCTTGTCAGAAGATCTGGTGACTTCTGAACTCCCAACTACAAATCTTAAGGATTTGTAAAGGACAACAAAGGCTTCTGGACTCTCAAGAGAAGCCAAAGTCTGCTCTGGTGGAAACAGAAGTGCTCTCCATAATAATAATAATTAAAAAGGCAGAAAAAATAATAAAAAAGAAGACTATATTGAACAGTAGTATGTTCTCAGAGAGAGCTGACAGATAAAGCTCTTCCTAGCCCCAGATATATAGTGACTAATGGAAATATTTAGATAAGAAGCATTAAACAAAATCTGTTTGGCAGCTAAGACTTCATCTATGAAGTACCAATAAGATAATCCAACTTGCAGCTAAAAATCCAAGGGGAGGCTCCAAGGTTCAAGTGGTCACTGACCGTTTAATTAATGAAGAGAATCAGAGACTCTTCTAGTGCTTACACTATACTCTTTTTTTTTTTTTACATTAATTTACATCTGACAACCATATTCTGTTTTTTTTACGTTTAATAAGGGAAGTAAATTAAGACTAAGGGCTGTGAAGACTAAGTAAAAAGGTGAGAAAAAGACATGACTTAATAATAACTATTCTTCCCTAAAAGCACTAAAGATTTTTGCCTCCCAGCATGTTGCTCAGAAAGGTAATAAGGTAATAGAAGGGCCCTAGGATTATTTTGGGTGCTTCCCAGAATCCCCATTTCTCTTGACAGCTATTCCCACCTCTGGCATATATGTAAATCAACTACTCCAAAAATTGCTCTTTCAGACTTTTATTTGATGGGCCTTAAACCGAGGCAGCTTCTTAATCACAGCAACTGTCTGACAATTAAAAAAGGCACAGTCAATCAGCTATCATTAAGTTGGAAGTGACAGACTGGGTTTTATTTTTAACTAAAACTCGTGGGATTCACACTAACTTCTCCACCAAGTTCCTTTTGCCCTTCGTGTACAATTTAATGCTTTCCTCCATGCAAGGTTTCTTTGCTGTAGAATACAGCCTAAAAATAGCTTTCAATTGAAGGTAATTCTTGTAGGATTTGTACTACTGCAACAATTATCCCATGCTGATCCAGCAAGTTTGCGTATTACTGCATCTGCGAAGCGTGTGCTGCACAACAGCAGACAGATGGATTTATACTTGCATGGGAAGAGAAGACATTATGCAGGTAGTTTTATTTAATGTTGTATAGGTTTATAAGATGCAGCTGCTGAGGAGCCTTTCTATGCAAAGAAGTGTTTGGAGAGAAAGTGTAAGAATAAAATCAGGGCCCTCTCCATATTAAAACAGCTATGAAACAACTATTGATTGCACAAAAGTGATCCCTTTTGGGCACAGCCAGCAAGCTGTGGCGAATGCTAAAGCCCTGACTGTTCCTTGTGAAGCCTATTTAGTTCATTTAGTTCATTTAGAATGATCCAAGTGTTCATTTAGAAGATCCCAGTGAAGTGGTAAGGGTTCCCTCTGCCTGTTCAGGACCCAGGGTGCCTTCCAGATGGCGTTCCCAGCCTTGCAGGAGCAAGGTTTGGAGGAATGAGAAGGATGCTCATTTTTATACCTGAAAGTCAGGCTGAGCTGCTAAACTGCCTGGAGTCTGGCTCCAAGAATCAATGACAGGCAGCTACCACATAATTTGGAATTGACCATCTCAGCTTTGCAACATTTCCCTCTTATTCTGTGGTTGCTGTGTCGGAAAAGTTGTAGATCTACCTTGTAATTAGGCTCAACAGTCTATGCAAGAAAAAATCTATTTCTCTGATACTAATACTCTAATATTCTCAGCATCCTCTTGACACGCTGGACATGGCAGGGAGGTGGAAGCCCTAGGAAGGAGCTTTAGTGAGTACTATTTTCACAGACCAAACCTTTGATTTTTTTTTAAGCACAATTCAAGTCATGTGCAAGAAACACTGCCCTGAATCAATACTAACAGTCCATAGAATTATTACAAAAATAATAATATTAAAAAATATTAAAATGATATTAACAAAAAAACATGAATCCACAAAGAGCACATCAGCACATTACTCTCATTGCGGATTTCCTCTCTAATGTAGCTTTTGGTTTTGTTTTGTTTTTCTGCAGATGCTGCCAATCTTTGATCTTTTCTGATAAATGCCTTGTCCATACATACCTGTACCTTTACAGTGGCCAATGGGAGTCTCTGCATGCAGACAGCAGCTCACCTGATTGCTTTTCTGCATGCCCAATTCTTTTTTCTGCAGCTATATCATCCTGTTCAGAGATCCCTAAATGACAAGTACTCTAAACTGCCACACTTTTTCTCTGCAAAAGCCAACAGTAAAATAATGGCCTGACAAATGAGATCAAATGCTCTTTTAGGTTCAGATTTAGACAGCAGTTATGTGTCCATGATAGGTCTACTCTTGTAACGCCAACGGATTACAAGGATGGGGCTCAGTGCTACTCTTAACAGAGCTGGTGTTCTGCCTCTCACTCTTAATAAAGTAAGATCAGGACCCCATGGGAAGCTATTTAACTGAGGGACCATATTCAAAATAGAAGAGGAGTTTGCTGGTGCCCTGCAAGATTAATGTGGCTCTGAAACACTATTAAAGATAACAGCGCATTGCTCCATCTCTACATCTTTGTGCAGCCTAAAGGCAAAAGAGAGATCCAGACTGTGACTGCACAGATGTGGTCTTGCCAACACCACAGAGACTGTGGAGTGCCCTATTTTTCAGGTATTTAGCAAGGTACCTGAGTGCTCGAGGTGGCCAGGAGAGGGGAGGTTCCTCACTGCTGCTCCTGCAGCCCATGAACACAGCCGCAGCCAAGGGAATATCCCGTGCTCCTGGGTGCAGAGAGAAGCCCCTGGGCTCCTGCTGTGTCTCCGGGGAGAGATTCATACAACAGCAGCTCCCACCCTGCCAGTCCCCCGGGGAACCAAATGTAGCACAGAAGAGACCATAGAAAGAGCTGATAAGGGGAGCTGTAAAAAGGAGGAGGATGAGAGGGAGGGAGTTGCAACAGAAGAGTGAGGTTCACAGCTACCTAGGAAAGCGAGAATAAAAACCTCTGCTCTGCTCAGAGACAGATGTCCCAAGTTGTCACAGAGCGGTGACGGTAACGCTGCCGTAGCCTCCCCTTGGAGTTTTTATGCTGCTCTTGCACCCCCTGAGGATTTCTCCCTCGCTCTCGCTGCCTCCTGCTCAAATCCCCGCGGCCCAGAAGAGGAGCAAAGACCCAGAGAGCTGCTCAGGGGAGTAGAGGAAAGAGCAGTAGAAAAACTGCCCTCAAAATTGTAATTCTTACTCACATGACAGCACGAGGGCCTCAGCGGAGGGATGACGCTGGGCTCTCTGGAGCCACGGAGCTATGAACACACTAGGAATTACTCCGGTCTTCATAGTGGTAAGTTCCTCACACGGTCTTGCCTCAGACCCATTAGTACTTTCTCCCAAGATTGCTGGGCACAGCTTAGGCACTTTGGATTTGGCCACGCTGTGTTAAGTATTAAGTTCAATAGCACAGAGGTAGGCTATCCTGCCTCATGCACATTTAATAAACAAGTTGAGGCACCACCAGAGATATTGCCAGATCTAAATGAAAAGGCGACCAGTAGTGAAACGGTCCTTAAGGAAACAGCGAAATGGAATATTAAGAGATTGTACTGCCATTTAGATCCCTGGGATTACACCCGATGATCCTGCCTCTCAAAAACTGCTCTGGAGTCAAGAGCCACATGGCACAGAGGATCCCAGAGCAGGAATCTGAACCTAGGCGGGAATACAAGGAGACTAGAAAATAACAGTATTTTGTCTTAAGTGAAAGGGTCCTAGATCAAAATGGAAACTGCTGTTTTGTTCATATCTGTTAAATGAAACTATATCGATTTTTGAGGGTATAACTTATCTGCTCTGTAAATTCACTAACCTGTAGCTACAGCTGAACTGCTGCTATAGGACTTCATTTTCTGGGACAGCATGTTCACATGAAAAGAAGGGGAAAAAAAAGGAAAAAAAAAAAGTAACTAAAGACCAGAGAAAGAGAAAGAGGAAAGGTTGATCCTGAGTTGAAGTAAAATCATCTTTCCTTTCTCACATGGAGATGATGACAAAAGGAATTTGATGAAATTCAAGCCAAGGTGAGTCTGTGAGGTCTCCTGTGCCACTGGGACAGGGAGCAAGAGGAAGCAAATTCCACCTTTATGCCTGAACTGCTCTCACCTTATAAGAAAAAAACCAAAATGTGTGTGTATATATATATATATATTAAAAAGCCATAATATAAAGTGATTGGCTAGATCTGCTCTTCCAGAGGCTTGATCCTCTCCATGGCACTCTGGCCACTGCCTTTAAGCAGCAGAGGAAGAAGTTGCACATGCACAGAAGTATGGAGAGCGAGATAGATGGGAAGGGAGTACAATCTGGATCTCCCTGATTTATTGTCATTAATATTGGTACAGAAAATGCTTCTGCCCAGGCAGACTTTGCTATCATCACTGTCCCAGATGGAGGAAGCTCCCAGTGAGATTCATTATTGAGAAAAAGGGTCCCTGAAGATGGAGCACAGGGAAGAGGATGTGCCCAGGATGTCCTGCTCCACAGCGATGCCTTGCAGAGCTACCCATGGACCATGCTCTGATGCTGTCCTATGCAGGCAGGTCACTCCCCAAAAGTGAACAGGACAGTGTGACAGCTTGCAAAAATGGAAACAGCTCTGACTTAAGCTGTCCTAACAGTGCATGACTTTTGGAGCTCAAGAGCTGCATGAGTCTGCAGGATCACCTGAGCATATGTGAGCAGCGAGGGGAACCAAGGACATCCAGGAGTAACAGCTAATGCAAAGAGCTGCACTCGCTGCCCAACGTCGGTTCTACATCTGGATACTTGCTAATGTAGCCTGCTTACTGCAGTCTTAAACATGAGAAGAGAGGGGATCCTGAACAAACACAGGGACAATCTTCACTTCTAGCACACGCTAACACAAAATTCAAACTAAAAGAATTTTCTAAAAATTCGACGACATATTAATGATGTGTGATTCATTCAAGGAATAACACGTGATTTATAAAACCGCATGCAAAAGAAGAAAAACAGTTTGAAAAGAAATTATTCTGATCTGAAACAGAAAGAAAAACAGGACTTTTGTGTTAAGACAGTTTGATGGCCTCAGAGCTTCGCACTGTGTTGGAGGGATTATGTAACATTAGTCACTCAAAGGGCTGTCCCTGGCCTCCAGAGCCTCTCAGAGATCAGAACCAGACTTTTCTGGATGGAATTTCATTGCTTTAAAGGCACACACTTCTCTTCACACTTCCAAGACTTGTTCTCCAACACACTTTCCAGGAGCAAATGTCCCAGGCATCCTATATGGACAATTGTTCTCTTCACCAAATGCTCCTGATTCATTTAACATTGCTCCTTCTGAGCATGGCAGCAAACAGAGAAAACAGCAGTATCAATGACATATCTTAAAATCTATAGGAGAGATCTTTGCTTTACTGAGATATAGGACAATTTTAGCATTGATTTCAGATGGTCCAGAATTTCACCTTTACTTTTCAGGCACAGATACCCACTCTGACAGTCTAGCAGCTATCTGGAAACGCTGCAACAGTTGCTGTAAATGGAAGCAATCATGAGAACGGGGGGGCAGGGAAAAGCATTACAAATATTTCAGCTGAACACTTATTTTCCATAAGATAACCCAGTGCAGGCTTTTCTTTATGATTTTTTATCATCAATAAAAGGTACATTCAGTCATACATATGTCTGAATCTCCTATAATCCTGTCTCAGCTCCCTTCCTCGAGCCAAGCTCCATGGCTCAGGCTTGCAGGGAGAGCCCTTCACACTAGCTGTGTAAAATCCTGAAAGACATTTAGACATTATTAATATTCCCTTCCAACATCAGAAATCAGTAATTAACTCTTTGAAAACCCATCCTAAGTATCACTTTGTAACTTCCAGTCCTCAGAAGCAGCTATGTAATCTCATTGCGATTTCAATTAATATCTTTCCAGATTAATTATTTTCCCTATTTGGAAAAAAAAAAAGTTCAAAGTCCTGGTTCTGCCTCGGAGTGTGCATTAGCAAAGTTCGATGTGCCATAAAGATCGCAGTGTACAAAGCAAGATATGCTGCAATACTTTGCAATTACAGATTAAAAGTCGCTTTGCCACCCTGCAAAGGAGAGATGACTGCAGGTTGAAAAGTGAGTGGGCACCCTCATCTTATGGACTCATAAATGCAGTGTGATGCCTGAGCAACCCAGCACACAGAAAAAGAAAACAAAAATCCAGAGTTGCTAACAGTATGCTGAGCAGATGCCTTAAGTAGGTCATTCGACACGCCAGGCCTCTAAATGTTATTTGGGAGTGAGAAAACACTATTTTCCCACTTCGGTGTGCCTGTCTCTTTGCTGTCATGTGGAACTAACCTTTTGTGCTTAGCACTATTATTAATTTATTAGCTTTTTGAACATCTAAATTGTTACACAGTCCACGGACTGCAGCTTAGAGCTTGCTGAGGGAGAATGCTTTGGCACTACAAATATTTGTGTGAGTGCATATACCCACACCCAAGCAGCAGACCTGATGGAAAAAACACAATTCTCTCTATATATTTCTGAGAGTGAGAACAAGCAGGCGCTTTCCTGAGTACAGACCTGCAAGGAGTGTATTGTTGCTATAATTAAATGTCAAACCTTGCAAGAGATGACTAAATAGGGGAAAAAAAGTGCTAAGTATATTTCCATTGAAATCAATTAAAGGAGACAATGATTTTCTTTCAATTTAGGTTACAAGGCTTTGGCACAGGCTGCTGCCGCACAGTGCTGCTCTGCACTGTCAGCCCAGGCTCTCGTTACCTGCACAGCTGCCTTCTGTTCGCCTACAAAGCACTATATTTCCTAAGAGATGAACCCTTCCATGCCCAACAGGGAATCACATATATTTTTGGCAGATACAAGGTTTATTCAATGCTCTGAATACTCTTCTGCAATAGCACTTGGGTTGTGGCTCTGGTGTTGGAGGCAAGGTGATCTATGTTTTGTTGAGAAACAATATGTACAATTTTTGCCAAGTGGGCTCTGGTTGAGCACAAGTTCCTGAAATGCTAGGAATAAGCCTTTTCCTGAAACATCACAGGTGCAGATCATCTGCTGTATCTGTATTTAAAGCTAGTGATCAAGGACTCAATCAAAAGTCAACAGAGACTTCCCAGTCCTTCCTAGGAAGAGTCCTTCCTAGACTGGGCACATAAGAACGGGGAGATGTGTGCCCTTTGGAAGTACCATTTTCGATGGATTATGAAGGTGACTGGTGATTAGCTTGGATATGATCACTCAAATCTAAGGGGAAATAAATCTTTCTTTGACAATCCACCTGCTCTCACCCAATGCCAACATATGCACCCAACAGCTCTGTCATCCTGCTGCAAAATCCAGCCTCTCTTTAGACATGCTGTTAAGGCCCTATTTGCTTTTAGTTGCAGCCACCGTGGGGAAATGCATGGATCTAACAGAGCATGGGGTGACCTGATGTCCCTGAGCATCGCCACCAAACCTCCAAGGTTTGCAGGACATCTTAGCAACAGATACAGAAAAGCTGGGAATGCCGAGCCATCCTCCAAGCCTTTCTGAAGGTCCGAAGCAGAGCTAACAAGCTGCGAGTCAGAGGTAAGCTGACAAGCTGGAACCGAACCCGATTACAGCTCAGCTCTTCCAGGCTCCCGCACAGACCGCAATCCTATTGCGGCCGCTTTCGGCCAAGGGTGCTTCGTGCCACGTTTGGTGCATTAATGAGCACAAGGAAAGCACTAAAAATTAAACCTCCTTTGAAAGAAGTACCCAGAATCTAGGCGCAGATAAATAAAATTCTGGGTTGTGGTGAACTCCCCTTTCCGCAGAGCCTGAAACTGTTCCCACAAACACTGAGGGGGCTTCAATACACTATCAAGTGAGATTCCTTAGGTACAGCTACAGAAAGAGGGGAAAAAAAGGGTTTCTGAAGGTAAAGGATCTCAGTTAATGCTCAATAATCTATAAATCATTGTTCTGAGATTTCTCTATGCAAATGAAATTTATATAACCCTCATCAATCTTAAAAAAAAAAATCATAAAGATTAAAATTTGCAGCCGCAATGCACATTAAAGAATCCCTTAGCCTGTTTTCAAGATACGTCTTTACAGCTAATTAATTTTCAGATGAAGTGTTCTTTGAAAGGACTAATGGTGAGTGAGCACTGCTGATTGATTATAAAATGGGTAGTAGGGCTAAAAAAGTGAGCTGTGAATGTAAAATCACCACCAAGCTTTATTAATCTTCCCATATTAAAATCCTAGGCTATACAGATGAGAGAAGCAAGTATTAAAATAATACTTTTGATGAGTACCATTTATTTTTTTTAAATCAATAAATTTCTCTTAGTTGGTCTACATCAGGCATATCTACCAGATTAACCTCAAACTTACATTTTAGCAGATGAGAGATTAAACCTTACCTCACAGGAATTCAGAATTTGGATTCTATCAGACCATAAAATTTAACTTTATGTAATGGAAAAAAATAATAGCAAGTGTAAAGGAAAAGGAAGGGTAAAGTAAAAGGAAAGAGTAATTCCTGTGTCATCCTGCTCAAGCTGCTGCTCAGAGCTGAAAATCTATGGGTAGCTTCTATTGAGCCATCATTAACAACTAGAGCATTTATTGAAGGGCCAGTTAATCTGCAATGACCTGAAAACACAGAGAGTAAACTGTGTGTCATTAAATACTGCCAGTGTCTGCAAGTGTTTCCAATCTTTTGCTGCCTAGGAAAGATGAAACCGAGAGCAGCTGCCTTACCCGCTTCCTCAGATTGCAGGTGAGCGTGAGATTCCTCGAGAAGGAGTTGGCGAAAGCGGTGTAAAAGTCCAACACTTTAAGCAAGGCTTCTCGTTTAATAATATGTAAATCGCAGTATGTCAGAGCCCGAACGTTGGCACACGCGTGGGCTAGACTAGTTTCTTTCCAGAAGATATCACCAAACACGTCACCTTTACCTGAAAAACAGGAGGAAAATTGTGATAAGGGTTTCTGCTTATACACTGGTCTTCAGCAAGCAAATGAATTCTTCCCCAAATGTCTTCTACTTCCAATTACTCTAACATCAGCTTCGAACTCTGAAAACGAATACAGATACATTTTTTAGAAGTACCTGAGGTACCCGAGTAGACTTTGCAGTAGCCCCAGGCATTTCAGATATACAGAGGTTGCTCTGTGAAGTGCCCCGACCATATAAGCCAGACTGTAGAGGTCTCATGGTAGCTGAGGATGCAGGTAACAGATTTGTTTCAAAAGCTTCTGGACATAATAAGCCCTAATGTGGATTTTCTGCTCAGGTGACTGAATATTTCAATGGGTCTGACTCTGACTCAGGAGCCCCAATCTCACTGCAAGTCCCTGGTATTTAAGTTCCTGCATCATGGTAGCTTTGCAGCATTGACTGGATAAGAGCCAGTTTCCAGGGCCTGAGGACTGCATTTAAACATGTTTAAACATTTCCACCTTGGTGACAGCAGCAATTTTCTTCTGAAAACCCACCAAAGATCTTCCCAGCACTTTAAACCTCCAAATATCTGTCTCTCAATCAAAAGAGATACACAAGTCTAGATTCGAATCCAGTCGTATGTATTTAAGTAGAGTCTAACACTGTATTTAAATGGTTGCTCAGTATGAGCTTGAGCCCGTAAGCACCTGCACGTGTAACAAAACTTTGCCTCTACACTGAGGTTACGTCCAGAACAGGGGATGCCGAGGATGTGACCTTCCCTCTGCGCACGTGGAGGATTCAGGACTCGCTCTGCTCTGCTCCCATGGACAGGACAGCCCAAGCAGCAGCAGTGCACTAGGTGCTTCTCCACACCTTTCAGTTTCACAGGGATGATGATGAAGGACATCAACTTCAAAAATACACTCCTCACCCAATGAAAACACCAGTGTAGACAGTGCAGACACCAGACACATTTTCAGGTATTGCCACTATGCAGAGAGCTCATTTAAGGGTCCAAAAACCTGCCCCTTCTTGCCAACCTGCTTGTGGACTACCACCACGACAAGCTGTCACCTCTGATCCTGAAGCAGATACCACAGGACACANAGCCCAAGCGGCAGTGCACTAGGTGCTTCTCCGCACCCTCCAGTTTCCCGAGGATGATGATGAAGGACATCAACTTCAAAAATACACTCCTGACCCAACGAAAACACCAGTGTAGACAGTGAAGACACCAGATACATTTTCAGATACCACGACTATGCAGAGAGCTCATTTAAGGGTCCAAAACCTACCCCTTCTTGCCAACCTGCTTGTGGACTACCACCACGACAAGCTGTCACCTCTGATCCTGAAGCAGATACCACAGGACACAGGGAATTCACAAAATGAGGTTCTTTTCTTCTACTAGAAAGTAATATCCAAGCTCTTTCTTTAAGTAGTTACTAAAAGGAAACTGAAATGAATCAAACAGTGGTGATATCTCTATTGATTCTTGGTACCTCAAACAGTCCTCTGGTGAAGGTTAGAGGTTTCATAGTCTTGGGACAGAAAAGGCAGTATGTTTTAACACTTCCTTCTTTAAGACCTTGCAGCATTTCTCTCAACTCTATTTTAGGAAACAAACCAGGGTAATAATTTATCCAATCCTATTGCTCTTTGTGGTCAGAGAGCTTCTTTCTGCTTAAGGTATTGTACCCAGTAAAACCATGACTAGCTTTTCTCAGAAAGAGTGAAATAAAATTTGCAAGTACTTAAATTCCCTTGTTTTTATTTTCCAAGAAATAACATAAAATCCATAGTGCAGAATCATCCCTTGGAATCATCTCCCTCTTCAATGAGAACTGCATTCTCATTGAATTGCTTTTAAACAATGCTACGTGTTTTGAAGCAATTAAGATTAACTGCAAACACATAATACACCTGATATAATTTACAAAGCAAGTTGCCTTAAAATGCTCTCCTTATCACAGAGTAACATGTCATTTATCTAATGCACTGCTTGAAATTACCCTTTACAGTTAATTGTCCTTGCCTATAACCACAATTCAGAACCTGGGATACAGACGTCCTCAGCACAGTTACATAATTTACAGAAAATAGACCATTTCTGAAATGCATAAAATTGCTTAATGGATTTGCTCTGTGAGGTGGATGCCGGACAGCTCGGAGTTCTGCCTTCAGCAGCTGCAGACTGCAGTTAACAAAACAGAATTCAGTAATAGGGGCTGTTATGATTTTGCCACTGAAAAGTGAGGAAAATACCCATTTCCTCGGTAAATTTGAAGTAACATATAGCTAATTTAAGACCAGTGGTTGAAAGCAGAGGATACACATTGGGAAGTCAGAGCATAGCAAAATCAAAATAAATAAAATCACCATTTGAAATTGAGAAGATCTTTTCCTTGTCTTTGGTTTGGGGATATAGTAATTTATAACAGGTTCCCCAAAAAGCGCTGAGATGCCAAACTCTAAATTTATCCATTCCTCATGAGACACCAGCCACTGATTTGAATGGTAAAGTGGTTATTTGAAGAGACAATTCAAAAGGTAAAGCAGATATCTGTCCACTGTCAATGCTCACTGTTTCGCACAAAAGGGACATTAGTGCCAGAGGATTAAAGTTTATCTTCAGAAAATATAAAATCTTGGAGGTGCTTAAGGCTTTTTGAGTCTCATTTGTCTGTTACAAATACACCAAGAAATGGACTGGATGAAAACAAAACTGAGCAAATCCTCTAAAACAATGTGTGTTTTCTCATAAATCCAGAGATTAATGTACTACACTTTGGCTCTATTAACTGCAGTTCATGGTATTCACAGTGGTAATTATTCATTGAAGTTTTCTTTTACACAGCATAACTAACTGAAGGGAAAAACAAAAACAAACAAACAAAATCCTCACCTCTTCCATAGAATTTTAGCAATTTAACCGCTGGGTCTCAAATACCAGCTATTCAAAACTGCAGTCCCAATAACCTTTTTGCATACATTTTGCACTGGATATGAAGAATTACAAGGAGGAAAGGGTAGAGTCAGGATGTTGGTGTCACCAGAACAAAGCTGGCAGGACCACGGGGGTACAAATTTGGGGACTGAGCTTGACATGGAAAGCTGGTGTTTCCATACAGACAGGATGCCCATGCCTATAGCTTGTACTGAAACTGCACTGGTATCACCCTCACTGGGGGCAAAAACGTGCTGTTATAAGCACATATGCCTGCACATGAGCAAATATATGTATGCATGCCTGTATGCATGTATGCACACAGCCAGAATAAAAAATATATGCATATAGGCACATGCACGTGTGTGCATATATACACATACAGATAAGTAGATATGCAAGTGTATGTTTGTATATATGTATGCTGGCAGAGAGATATTTACAGAGTATATGACTATACTATAGATAATCATACTGGTTCCTATCTTGATGGTCTTTTCCAACCACAATGATTCTTTGAATCCCCTGGGGCTTGCAAAGGGAATGACAAAGTCCTTGGATTCACAGAGGCGAAGGACTGTCATTGAACAACTTCTCGGAATCTGTACATATCTGTATAAAGACAAAACGTGTCCTTCTCTAGCTGGGGACAGAAAGTGAGCTAGGAAATATCCTAGTAGACATAAGAACTTGATGGGGCCTTAGGAAAACACTTGGACAGCCAATAAAAAAAATAAATTCCTAGTGGAAAACAGCTCTGAGAGGAAAAACTCATAAAAAGGGAAAAGACTCTGTCTTAAGGCGATTGCTCTCAGCAGTGGGAGCAAATGTGAAGAAAAATGCTGTGCAGTCTTAGCTAATAGGCCAACTACCCCTTCCTCCACTTTAAAAACATCTCCCAAGAGCCACTGGCCACAGTAGCAAGGCCAGATGTGCTGGATAAGGAGCCTCTCCATCACAATATGCTCAAACCCTATGTTGCTTAGGAAAAGCACAGGCAACACACGGTATTTTTTGTTGCCGTCAGTTGCTTTTTCAGAAAGCAGTTTGAATGCATGCTTGGATACATCATACAGAGACTATGAAGTTGCTTTACCTAAATGGGAATGTGGGAGCTAATCCCACATTCATCACCACATAAGCACAGAGTGACCCTGATGGTCATATGAAATGTACTGTGAACTCTGCTTAGGCCTGCTGATGCTCCAAATAAGCATATTATTATTAACATATACTAATCAGAACCTTCTAAATACTGTGGTTAGTTGCCCTTGCAAACATAAAAGTTGGAAGTGGAACAGGAGGAGCCAGGGCAGGACTAACAGTAAAACTGCATTATAGTAAGATGGGTGAATGCAGAATCAGAAAGCCATATCAAATGGCGAAAAAATATTAATTTAATTAGCTCTGGTACCAAAAGCAATGAAGTGATCGCAGCATGCACCGATGTGGAAGTCAATGATCAAACACCAAGTCCCTACAACCATAGCCACATTGCTGCTGGTGGCTCCATGCGCCAATGCAATCAAATCTCTAGCTGCCGAAGAGGAGTATCCCAAAGCAACGCAGGAATCCAAGGAGCAAGGAGGAAGCCCACTCCTTTTCCTCCCCATGCCCCTGTGATGGTTGGGCAATGGGTAAGCTGTGCAACTCCTTGCCTTGAGGCCAGACACAATGATTCACAAAATGATGGGATGTACTCATGGAAGAAAATCCAACTGCCGTTACTAAACACAAACCCTCCCTCCAGATGGGGAAGATCCTGAGAAAGAGTTTATCAGAATATACTGGGACATTAACACTGTATGGTTTCTTTATCTTTCTACCTTCTCCTATGCAACCATAATTGGCCATTTTTTGGCCTGTAGCACGTCAGGGCTCCCTCTCTTAGAGGCTACAGGGCTGGATGGATTTGTGGACCTAGCTGATCTAGCTGTTTGTGCCCAAAGAGAGGATTTGGAGGCAAGCAAGCCATCTAAGATCACTAGTAGACTGTAAGAGAGGGCTCCTTGCCTCTGCCAATGTTTCAGCCAAAACCTCCGTTGAGTATGTAAAACTCCCTTGAAAACCAGTTTAGAACGGGGTACTGCACATTCAGAAATGCAGCTCTAAAGGACTGCACATTAACACACGGAAGTGAGGAATGATGGGGAAAAAACTGCATTTTGAAAGATTTGAAAAATTTTCCAAGTGGCCAATAAAGAAATCAGTAGTTAGTGCCTGTCAAAGCCCCCAGTTCATGCTGGCAAAGCTACTTTGCATTATTTAATAGAATGCAAACTCTCCCACCAGTATCTAAAAAAACACAACAAAACAATTTCACCTTCCTTTAAACAAGCAGGTCCAAATGACTGCTCGAAGAAGAGCAAAAGGTCCATATAGATATTCCTCTATTAGTGAAAGATTTATCGTCCTCATCTCTCATCCTTTCACTGCACCTTTCCTAAAAGCTCCAGCTCCTGGAGACAGGGAATCTGTTCTGATTTTACATAGAAATAATTTTATATCCTGGCTGAAGAAATAAACTAGAAAGCATGATCCTTCCCACCATCCTCAAAACTCATAAGGCAAATCAGATTGCCTCAAACTGTTAGTCTGATTTAAAAGAAATATATCACATGATTTTTAATAACTTTCCTTTTCTTGGGCTGCCAAGATTTTCTTGGCTTTGGCAATGAGGTGTGCAGGTCTAATACAAAAACATCTCAATTGAGGGGAAGGAATCTTTCTGACTTTAGAGGCTGCAGATGACATCTATAATACACCATCTGTCACTAAATTAAGATTGATGCTCCTTATTATATTTAACTATTGTGTAGATGGAGATGAAAATATTCTAAATTTACAAAATAATCTAAAAAAATAGAGCATTTTCTTCTGTCAGTAAGAGCTAAGAACACCTTTGAAGAAGCATCAGTAGGATGAAAATCAGTAGTTACGTGGTACTACATATGCTAAACTCAACCTGGAGGATGGGATGGCTCATTATTATAAGGAATTACGTTTAATAAGAACTACAAGTCACAGCCATTGGTTCTGACACCAGAACCTCAACCAAGCACCGTGCTAAATACTTTGTAAGTACTTAGAAACAACTTACATCACCCTAATTTTTGCAGTCCTGCCAGATGAAGAAAATGCTGCTCCATAAGCTATTGCCAGGTGCATACTGCTCACCTGGGGAAACTCTCACAATTAGTTTGTCTTGTTCTATTTTACATGAAAAATTAAAAAGAAGAGTTTACTATAAAGTAACAGCAGCTGTTTTTACATAGGAGCAGGCAAACTGTGCTGCTTTCATTCCACTTGAAAATTAGCCTAAGCTGCAGCTAAACCAATTAAAATAACAGAATTAGCGGCTAATACCGTGAGATGGAATCAGACCAGCAGCTTTTAATGTCACAGAGTGTATCACGCACAGCCAGTCCCGTCTTATGCAAAGCACAAACCCAGCAGTGTGAGACCAAGCAAATCTTAAGTGTTGACGTATGGATTTCTAATACCACATCATGAATACCCACTGATGAGAGCTGTGGAGCTCATGAGTTTGCTGCTCGTGTGAATAGGAGTTACTATTTATTCAGCCCCTAAAAGAATTCCTCCGTGGGTGATTTGGCAAGGGAGTTAATCTTCTGACTTCCAAACAGGTAAATTTTAGAGTGGAAAAAGGCTCATCCCTACTTACAACTGTATTAACAAAACTGAGAATATAGCCCACTTGTGCTCTTGCCTTCCTGAATGTCCCTAATAAAGGGAAATATTCCCTTCGCAGAACAAACAATTAGAAATAATTCATGGAACAGCGCTTTAATAAGTGAGACTCTGGCTTCTCTAAAAATAATAAATCCAACATGGTTGCACTGGGACCATATGCAGAACATGCTTAGAATTAACGTACATCACATACTGGAAAGGAATTATATTAACTGAATGCATATAGGACTAGGAACCTAGGCATGGTTAAAACATGAGCTATTAGATCTATATACATCCTGGCTTGGCTATCAAAATTCAATTCATGGAGCCACAGCCCCCACTGGGAATTCACTGCTCAATATATTTTTATTGCTAAGCTGTTTGAGTAATATTTTTGATCAATTCCTACAATCAACATTTGAACGTGGTGGGTCATTAGTTTTCTGCTGGCAAAAAAAAATAAAATAAAGTCAGACTTCTTTAAGCCTTGTTAATCAATCGTCACGGTTTAAGGTACTGCACAACTTATGCGGCCGGCAGTGCTACCACGAGAAGCTGGGAAGCAGCTTCTAGAAGTCAGTGGTTGGCACTGCCACCTACACGAAATGCTTTGCCAGGAGCAAATTCATTAATTGCAGCCGGGTGGATTGCTCTCTGTCTGCCTTCATTAGCCTGAGGGGCTTCAGGTCCTCTGTCCTTCCTGAGACTCCTCACTGATAACACCTGCCCGAAATTGTTTACTCTTAATCAAGCCGGTGGAAAACTACGGATGTGGCTTCTCGGGGTCACCTCGCTTATACTGACAAAGTTTTGGGAATCAGAGTTGAGACTCTTTGCCTTTCTCTGTTATCATCACTCATCTGCAGTTGCCAGGATAAAATGCCTGGACCTTGTTTTCTCCAGAAAAGCTGCTCCTTCTCTTCCGGACCAGCAGTTGAGAACAGGAAAGGCAGGAGACCTAAGGAAGTTCAACGGGATGAAATGGGTGACCATGAACCATCTACCAGTCTCTCTTCACCTTCTACCCATCCCTGTACACATAACAACTGTTACCTTAAGTCACTGAACTCTGTCAGCAGTCATAGCAAAATCGAAGGCACTTTCAGTAATTAAATCTATTCACTTTAGATATGGTTAAAGGTCCCTCTAGTCAAAGGGAGAATATCATAGATACTAAATTCACAGCATCTATCAGGTACAACAAACTCTTGCCGTCATTTCCATCATTAATAAATCCAATAGTTCTGCATGTAATCCATTTAATGATGGTTTCCAGTTCACTAAATTGCNACAAACTCTCCCCGTCATTTCCAACACAAAATATTCATTAATAAATCCAATAGTTCTGCATGTAATCCATTTAGTGATGGTTTCTAGTTCAGTAAATTGCACATTTATTGTTTGTTTTCATTTTAACAACCTGAAAGCCTTTTATTTGGTTAAATGCTGCTACTTATTCTTAAGGCTTTTCTTTTTTAAGTAGTTGTAAGCCAACATAAGAGAACCCGTTGTCACTAAGATTAATAATAAAAATGAAATGGCCCAGTCATCTGTAGTAAAAGGAATATTTTACTATGGAAATTATAGATTTAGGAGCTTTCAGCATAATGACTTTACATCTCAATATTCTAAGATATTCATTCTTATATTAAATCTCTCTTTTTAAAAGACTTAATACATTTTAGAATATAGAAAACTGTACCAGGTATTTCAAAGAGTGTGAACATGTGAGTATTCCTCAGTTCACACTCCCCGGTTGGGTAGAGTTGGATATAAGTCCCTAGGAAGCTGTTCCCGTGCAGTCCCATCCACACACCCACACGCACACCCTGTCACTGCACATGTGCACAGACTTGTAGGGCATCGCGTCAGGAATTTGCTTTGGCTACATGTTGGCCTAATTTCTTCTTTCCTCCCTCCTGCTGCCAGCTGAGGAGGATCTGAAGCAGATTCATNAGACTTAATGCGTTCTAGGATATAGAAAACTGTACCAGGTATATCAAAAGAGTGTGAATATATGAATATTCCTCAGATCACACTCCCCGGTTGGGTATAAGCCCTTAGGAAGCTGTTCCCGTGCAGTCCCATCCACACACCCACACGCACACCCTGTCACTGTACCTGTGCACAGACTTGTAGGGCATCGCGTCAGGAATTTGCTTTGGCTACATGTTGGCCTAATTTCTTCTTTCCTCCCTCCTGCTGCCAGCTGAGGAGGATCTGAAGCAGATTCATGACCTCTATTGATTTCCAAGACCTTCCTTCTCTTTCCACACAATGCGCAAGTGTATTTATGTACCCCCATCTCCACAAGTAACAGTCCCCATAAGATACAAGAGGAACCCAAGGGGCCCTACAGAGCCACGCCATAGGGCTGCCCTTAAAGAAAAGCAGCAGTATGGAGACTCTATAAGGGGGTAAGCGGCCTTCAAAGAACCACAACTCTAACCCAAGAGAAGCGTAACACCTAATACTCAGCAGGAAACCGGTTCTGCAGTCTCGGAATCTGTTTTAAACAGCCCAGATCAGTTTTGGATAATTTTCAAAGACAGCATCACATTGCTGTAGTCTCTGGGGATGATTCCTGCCTCAAAGCTGCTGCTGATCAGTCAGTCCCAATGCAGACTGGTTAATGAGCAGTTTGCATTACGTCCTTTCCCACTCACTGCTGGCGTGACCTGCTGACCAACCTGGAGCTTCCCCCAGTATTGGGATTTCTCCCTCCCTGCTGTGGGTCTGGCTGGGTACATTCTTACCTTGCCATAGTCAAATCCCACAGCTTGTATTTTCTAAAACTAGTTGGCTACAAGTGACAATTTTGCCACCTCTGAGAGTTATTCTGGGCTAGAGTACAGGCAAATGAAAAGCTCAAGGTGAAGGTTAATGTGGAAATTTTCCCAAGAGACTGATAAAAAACAATGTGCATTTCCTCAATAGGCTATTTAAAGAATTTCAAGCACGTTCTCTTCTGCCTGGAGACTCTATCACTGAGACACCAGTAAGCCACACTGGGCAGGAAGAGCATTTTCAGTGGAAAGAAAGATTAAGGGTTTGTTTCTAGATCATAACACCTCCATCTGCGACAACCACTAGTCACCTGCGGTCAGAGTTGATGCTGGGCGAGGGTAGTTATTATCTGAAGCCACATGGAAGAAAAATATATCCAAATGACACTCATCTGAACACCTGTGCTTAGATAAAGCTCATTGAATGCAGAACGTGCTGATACTGCTCTGTTCGCTAAGGTACCAGCTACTTATTCTAGGAGCAAACTGGTCTCAAGGTGAAGCTATAATTAGAGGGATCGAAGTTTTTCAACGCACATTTTCTTTTCACAAAGTGCAATTTTCTTTTCCTCATGTATATGCTGAGTTACTAACGCTGTGTATAATAATTTGGTTAGTGAAAAAGTATGGGGTAGGAGGAAATTTCTAAAAGCAATATGTGAAATAACAGTAAATTAATAACCAACATCGAAATCCAGACAGTGTATTTCTCTTTTCAATGCCATGGTTCTCCTTCCAGAGTAATTTGATTTATATTTTGTTCTTTTAAAGTTGCTACCCAGTTAGCTTTTGTGGTTAATTGAAAGTTCCTTCATGAGTGTGCTTTCACCTCCCTTATTGTAGTGCTTGCTCTAGCAATTTGTTCCTACTATTTTATGTTCAAAAGGAAAAATGTGTTGCTAACACTCCTACTATATGAAAATATGTATTTTATTTGTCTCCTCCCAAACTAATCTCTACATTTAGGCTTATGATATGGTCCATATGATGCTTCAGCTGAAGTAGAATGAGGTAAAACACCAAAATACTAGACAACAGCACACTGACATCTTTATACACATAGACCATCTCACTAGAAGATCAGTAGGCCTTGATATATCTATTTCAGTGGAAGACTTAGCCCCTGGTAAATCTTTTTCTCAGCCATAGTGTAGTAATAACATAATCTTACACCAAAACTAGGGAGGCCAAAGAAAGAGATAGCATGAAAGTGAGGAGTAGGGAGGGAGAGGGAAGAAGAGGTGAAAGGATGGGAACAGACGAAACTGAATTAATGCACATGCTGGACACAAGTGAAACCAGGAGGATGTCACTGCTCAGACTGTCTTCAAGAACAGCCTCAACGGTTACACAATACTGGGATACAGGACAAGCACATGCTGTTGAGATGAACCATTAGACAGTCCCAGGTAGCTTCTTTATCATGCAGAATGTTTACATGAACCAAAGTATCCCACACATTCCTCAAAGAGCCAAGAAACATCTCAGCAGAGACAACAGTACCTAAAATAGCCACCACCTCGTCGTCCTGGATGACCTCTAGAGATCCTGAGACCACAAAGCAAAGAGCATCGACGCTTTCCCCAGCGTGATAGATGAGGTCTCCTGGGGCGCAATGGATGGTTTGAAACTCCACAGCCAGGGCGCGCAGGCAGCCGTCGCTAGCCAGCCGGAAGGCAGGGTGCTCATTGAAAACCTTGCGGTTTAGGTGCACGCAAATATCCGCTCTCATGTCCTTTGGGCAAATTGAGAGAACCTGAATAAAAGAAAGACGAAAAAATAAATCAGCTGGGAACATGACAGCGGGTCAAGGCACGCTTCACAAAGCAACCGACAGCATCGTTTCAGTTGTGTTGATCTCAAGCTTCCGGCAGAAATTTTATCTAGAATTGGGGTAGTATTACTGATCTACCTGCTGTCACTTTGAGAACTGCTGATGCAAGAGTGATGTAGAAGAAAGAGACTATTCTGTTATTCTGCTCTTATTTCTAACACTTCTTAGACTTGTTTTTCCAGATTTGCAAGTGGCAGTGCCTTGACCCTTATCGCATCTCCCTTTAGACCCGGTGCCCAGACTATCTGCCACTTCAGCAGCAGAGAATGGATGTTCAGAGCTAAAGTAGTTTCAAGACACGCAGGGAAGAATCATTCACAGGCAACCATGATATTCTGCTCACATGTTGAAACTTAGATCTTCAGACATTTCAATGATGCTTACCCATGTATATCTAAACACAGTTTCAGTATTGCACAGACAACAAGGTACCTGCCCTGGAGGGCCTCCAGACCAAAAGATCCAAAGAGTTTGAGACTAGAGCAAAAAGAAAGTGGTATGAAACATTATGCAAAGTAAAGGTGAGTGGAAAAATGCCCTGTGAACCTGGAGATGTTTTCACAAGAGATCAACTAAATAAGGCTTTCAGTTAAGTTCTTACCTTAAGAATTTTTCCCTATTGAAATAGTAACAAAAAAACACATTTGAAGAGAGAAAGTGAAGACCTGGGGGTTGTTAGCATTGTAAACTGTGTGTTTAATGATTGCACGTCCTCCTAAAAGCACTTACGTTCTTAAAATACCGTAATGCTTTAATGTAGCTAATTTCACAGAGAATCATGTAAAATCTTTTTAAGTTTTTTTTTTTTTTTTAGGATAAATAACAGAAGAAGGCATAACATTACCAGTACTCTGGAAGTCTCATATGAAGAAGAGTACAGATCAAAAGCACAGACTAATTTCTCATGGTATGGAATTAAGCTGGCAGCAGCTGTGGAGCCAATGCAGAGATGGGGACATTTAGCTAATGTTTTGACTGTCACTGAATATAATAGCAAATAGAAGGGCACTGTGGTAACCCCGAGGAAACTTTGAGACAAGTGGTCATGCCAATATAGAAATAAATCAATGGTTTTAATTTCTGTTTAATAGGGAAGAGGTATAAAACATATTATTATAAATTACTACCAGAAGTTCCAAGGCATAGTATAGTAAAATAATAAAAAACACTATTTTAATTAATAACATTTTGTTCTTTTCTTATTTCAAGCTATCAAGACTGTCTTGCTGTCAAGGGCAAAACAAAAGCAAAAAGGTAAACGAGAATTCATTTTTTATGAGGTGTACTATGACGGTGAAAATATGTGTTTACACATGGATGTGCTAAGCAAGAAAGGGCAGAAAGGCACCTGTAAACATCTACACTAACTTCTTGTAATATGGGTCAACTCATAATTTTCAGATCCACATCAGTGCACCCAGTAAAACTATACCTTCATTTTAAAAGGCCTTGATTTCATATTNCTGTCAAGGACAAAACAAAAGCAAAAAGGTAAAGGAGAATTCATTTTTGAGGTGTACTATGACAGTGAAAATATGTGTTTACACATGGATGTGCTAAGCAAGAAAGGGCAGAAAGGCACCTGTAAACATCTACACTAACTTCTTGTAATATGGGTCAACTCATAATTTTCAGATCCACATCAGTGCACCCAGTAAAACTATACCTTCATTTTAAAAGGCCTTGATTTCATATTTTCAAATGATATTAGTTCTTTCAAGGGATAGCTACTCTGTCTTTTAAAAGGTGTGCATTGTTTCCGAACTGATTTGTTTTTGTCTCATTATGTTCATTTGATAAAAAACCTTCAAGCATCAAAAATTCCTTCCATATGTAAGTGTTTACAAAATGTCACCAAGTTATCTCCAGATCTTCTTCAGTCTAACACTGCAAGGCACAGGACGTCCTTGGGAACATCCACATAGCATGATGTCTTCTCTCTTATAAAACCCTTCTGAGATCAGGCAGCTAATTAGCTTTTATTTGATTTGATAAAGACTAAGTCAATTTTGCCTAATGTTATTTTCTTTAACAGAATGCTGCATAGAAAAGGTTCAAATCTCTTCCTAAGTCTATTTGATCATAACAATTAATAATAAACGTTTGACATGACATATTCTTCATAAACCATAATTTGCATTAGTAATAATGCCTTCTCAGAGCCTCTGTAGACCATGCCCCATATCACCTTTTCCATGATTTTATTATGGGGTAGATGTCAAATTTACTAATTTATACTTACCTAAATCATTCCATTTACAGTTTGAAATATGGACACACATTAGTCTTTCCAGTAAAAAAATGTTTTCACCTCAGCTCTACTTGTGGATCATACAGAAAGGTTTTCTATATTACTGTAAAAGAGAAACATGCCATCTTTCCTCTTTCCAATAATAATTTCATGAAAAAATCTGCTTTCATTTGCATCAGGATTGATGATTTTTAACATTTATATCTACTATTGGACCTAAATCATTGCTTGGAGTTTTTTATTTGCCTTTAATGCTTTCATTAATGTAAGTGCTTTTGACTTAACAAGGCCATGAGACACGAATTCTCAAACACTACTCTTACAGAAAAATGTGTGTATTCATGCACATATTCTGATTTCCAATTTAAGCTTCCAAATTTCCGGAAAAATAACTGAAGATTTTTCTAATATATCTAAAAATTGGTTAGGTTATTGCAAAGGATGCTGCTGTTAGCATCCAGTGATATTCCTCCAAATTACAGGATGCTTTGCTTTTGTAATGTAAGTGAAATGTGTTCCTCCATTTGGATGCAAAGCAGCATATTATTTCCTCACAAATAGAGTTAAATATAGAGCATTAAAAGTGCTCCAAGAGTTACTCTTTTATAGTCACAGCAACATACCAGTGAAGACCCTATTGCATTGAAAAAGCCAGCCAGTACTTCAGGAATTTACTGATGTCATGACAAAGTGACTCTCTTAACAATATATTATTGTATATAAATGGAAAGGGACATTCACTAATAACTATAGTGGTAAAAGAGTTAACTATGGATGAATATTCTTCATTTCAGTGTTATTGTGTGCCACTCAGCTAGTATTGAGAATAGAGAATGAAACAAATGACAGCCATAATAAATATTCATTATTAAAAGATTTGACGAAAGAGCTCTGATTTGACAAAGAAAATGTAGCTATATTTACAGAAAAAAGGAGCAACATAAACAAACTCAATATTAAATCGTGTTTTACTTTATGCTGCAATCCTAGGACTTCACCAACCCTGATCTGGCTTTATGACTCTTCTTACAAAAAAAAAAAATGTCATGAATTCAAAAGAAATCTTGCAGTGGCCACCTTCCTACCACCTTCTCTTGGGTAAATATTAGTTGTACCTTAAGAAAGACTTGTGGTAGGAAAGATTAGAATCTGTAGTAATTTTCTTGCTCCCATAATAGAGGAAAAATATGATATAGGACCACAGATATCCTACAAGCAGAAAGAGATGCAGAAACTGAGCCCTTCAATTTCAGATAAAAATTCTTCGGAAAATAACCCCCTATTAGTGAAACAAAAATTGGACACTTTTACTGCAAAATTCTCTTACAGAGATTGCAGCATTCTTAATGCAGCATATACCTAAACCTGACACAAGTTAATAACAACGTGTCTGCATTTGAGTCCAAAAGGTCGCATAAATACATGTACATAGGTGTAAGACAGAAATTCAGTTTCAGGGAGAGCTAACCTGTAATGTTCCATCTGTTGTTTCACTATTAGAAAAATGCCCTCCAGCACTTCATGCTGATAAAGTTTTTCTTGAAAACTTGTTCTATTCTGTGGATTCTTTCAGCTGCGCAGCAAAAAACCACTGAGACAAACTTCCAAAGAGGAAATTTCCTTGGAGATTTCAAGACCCTTCTGGGTGAAATCTGCAGTTTATAAATAAGACAGGCTATTACGGTTGCTGACTCCAGTGCTTTACTAACTGATAGTTTCGGATCATGCAACTCAGAGCAGACGCTCTGCAGGGACCAGATGCTTGCACTGCTGCAGAAGTTGCTCTGTCATAAATCTGTAGCCACAGACTTTGCAGTCAGCTTTTCCCTATGCATCCAAGCATCATAAAAGAATGAAACTTGCGACATTTGAAAGCAAAACTAGAGGAGAAAGTTTGCCTTCTTCCTAAAGAAAACCCTTTGTTGGCTGGCTAAGCTGTGTTTCTAGCAGAAAAGAAGCCAGGTTCCATGTCACACATCAACAGTGCGCATATGTGCACCAAGATCTCAACTACTATAAAGTTGAAAGATGAGAAAGAGATGCCCAGAATAACACGTATCACTTCCCTTCTCCACAGGGAAACTTTAACCCACTCAAAGCCATTCTGGATCAGTTAGTTCTGCTATCTTTGCCCTGACCTGATTAGTCCCCAGCAGACATGAACCCTAAGATATCCACCATCAACTGGGAGATGGGACACACGCAGTCACCTTGGGCAGAATGTGCTAGGAAATGTTGGTGGCAAGTGGACAGTCTGGGATGGCTCTGGAGGACTCAGAGGGATAACACGTCTACCCATCTCTCCTACTTCAGATCTGGGAGGGGAGAACACAATTCTCAGTAATCTGATTTTTTACGCTCCCATCCCTTTCCACCACACGCTCAGGCAGTTTAAGATAAGCCCCTAGAACAGTTCAAAGAGCTCTACAGGGAGTAGAGATTATAAAAAACTCCAGGAAGAGCAAATGAATTGAAACAAAAACTGTATGGATTAAGCGTGTATCCAAATAATAGCCTTTAGGAAGGGTTTAAATATTTTTTTTTCAGAAGTCTTCCTCAGCTTCAAAACACTACGGGACAGCTTAGCAAATATTACAGAATCCGTTAAGACTTGTTAACAAAGGGGACAGAGACTGCTGAATGATGAATTATATCTATTTGCAATTCTCATTCAGCACACAAAATTCTCACTTTCTCACACTTCTGCCTTCAGGATATATTGACTGGTGTTGAAGCAAAGAGCTTAGAAGGTCTTAGTGGTGGAATAACAGGGACTCTTTGCCAAATGGGTAACAGTAACAAATCTGGGAGATATTCAGAAAGGGCAGTCAACCTTGACACTAAAAAAAAAATATATACTCCTCTAACTTCTAATCAGATAAAACCCACAGATCAGGTCATTTCATGGAAAAAAACCGCTCTAGGTCTTCAGTCATTCTCAACAGTGATAATCAAAGCCAGATTTCTCCAAAGAGCATAACACCCTCTAGACACCTGACCCAGTTATCTGGATTTTTAGAAGGATTTGGCTCAATGAATGTTGAAGTCTGCAGCAGACCTGGCTTAAAGTATTACATTTGGCACTGGACTGGGGCCAAGGAGACAAAGGTAAGCAAACAGCTGATGGACAAATCACAGAGTATTTTGCTATAATAATCAGATAATTTTCTAAGTAGTTCAAAGGTGATATATAGAACTGAACGGTTATTAACCCTGTATGCATTAGGGTAATCTTTAATATATCATATTGAATGTCTTGGCACTAAGAGTTTAATTTAAGCAGGGATGGTGTACTCCATTTTAATTGCACTGTCTAAAATCCAAGGTCACTTGGATTTGAATACTCAAACGCTCAAAAATGCAGATTTTGAAAATCAAGTCTAATTATCTCAGTTTCGTTTATTTTTATTAGCGATATGTGAGCTGAATCAAAATGCTTAGGTTTAGTGCTACTTTAACAAAATAATCGCTTGTTAGCTGAGTAATAACAAGCACTGGAGATATCCAAAAATCTCTAAATACAGGGTTTAGATTACATTAAATTTGGTATTGTCACCACAGCTAAAATTTGGCTAAAGCCTAAAAAATATAATAAAGATATGTGAGATCATCATGTGTTTTAGGGAAATGCCTCGTGCACTGGTTCAACGTCTGCTGTTTTTTTCTGGTATCATTTAACACACTGAAAGGCATGGTAGGAAGCAGTTCTATCATTACAAATCAGCTTTTCAGATAACAGAAAGAAAATATCAGAAAAAGTATAGCCTACATCAAAGAATCTCTCAAGACCCAAGACTGGACTGTCAACTCCTGGCAACTCATTATCAACCTTGGAAAGATGGAGTTGATTGATGGGCTAGTTTATCTTGTGCTTGTAGTGGCTCTATTAAGCATGCAGCATTAACTAAAGAAGTCATGGAATGGTGCAAGGATTCAGAAAAGATTGCTGGAGAAGACCTTCCCTTCTGGAAATACAGCCCCTACATTACCTTGGTTGGAGTGCTCAGGAAAATGCATGGCTCATCCGTGTAGGTATTTCCCCAGGAAACAAGTTTATGAACCATTCTGTCATCATGGTTTATGGAGGTGGCTCTTTTAACCTCAAGCATTAGAGATTCACACTTTTATCTACGGCAACACACCTAGAAGTCAAGATGATTGAGAGTCTAATCTTGCCCAGCTCTGCACAGTGCATGCAGGAGGAGAATCATCCATGCCCTTCCTTAAGACAAGAGAGAGGGGCACATCAGGGGCACAGGCCCTGCTTTCAGGCCCAGGTGAGATGCAGCGAGTCCGTGACCATCTCTCCTGTATCCCGCTCTCCAAAGAACCGTGGATTCAACTGTACCTGGTCCTAGCTCAGCTCTGTGAGGTGAGGGGAAGACTTCAGGTTCACCTGTTCCATCTGCAAGGAACGACCAACAACCCAGCCTCTACAATAAAACAAAAATACTTGTCCAAACGATTTTTACCTTCCCTCTTCAACAGGGAATTGTAAGTAGCTGTCACACCTAATTTTGCAGATGTTCTCTTTGGCCATGAAGCTTGGAAACCTTCCACCTCCGGTCATCCAGGATGAAATCCAGTCAGCACTGTACCGAAACCTCTTTGTGATGGGGCAGTGTAGGAACAGCAGCCTGATGCCCCTACTCATGTCAGGATATCACTAATGCTTCCTAGGGCTCCTGAAGACCTTATTAATAGCAAATAGGACCAAAAGGCACCGTACTTTCATACATTAAAGTTTAATAGAGCTGTAACCTGAATCTATTTACCAAAAATCTCTCTCCTGTATGGAACCATAGCAGCCCAATATTGAACAGTTTTATATTGCGTTATGGTTTTTCTGAAGGAACAGACTATTAAGACATGATAGATATGTATTTAATTGCTTTTTGAGCAAATCCTAAGCCATACAATAGCACAGAAATTGAGAGGAGAAAATCTTTGGGTTTTACTGACATTTCAGAACGTTATCATTAGATGCAAATGTCTCAAGGTTTCATCTAAGTTAATGTTTTTCTGCTTTCATGTACAATGACCTATTTCTTATAGGAGAGCTAATATCTATAAATGTTTCATTTGCTGCCTTAGCAGATTGCAATAAAAACTAGAAAGTTAAAATTCAGGGTGTATTTTTCCTATATCAGATTAGGATACTGCAAAGATTTTTTTCAACTGCTTAAAAATGCTCTGGCTTCTTTTCGTTTTTCAAAGGACTCCAGATTCTGCTAGGTGAGAGATGTTGCTTAGGTATATAAAGGCTTCTTAGCTTTTGAATGCGTTTACCTCTGCTTATTACTAGGAGAATAACCCAGAAGCCTGCACTTTTAAATATAAGAGTAAATTCCATCTTATGTTTGAGCAACTGCTACTGCAGGAGATAGAGGCCATGTGCTTGTATTATACATATGATCCTAGCTGTCAAAGGAAGGCTCTGGTGTTTAAGTGATTGAAGATTATGGATCACAGGCCACTTGCTTCCCCTTAAGTACTACTAATAAATAACCCAATGCTTTTAGTGTCATTGTTAATTCCTTATTTGTGAACATTTAGAGACAGGCTGAAGAGCCTTGGTTTGAACATAGGATCTGAAGACAAGCCATTTTCCAAAGAGAACAGCGAAGCTTAAACTGTCCATTTAATGCTCCATCTCTTCAGTGTGGGAGAATGAAGCTTCTCCCACACATCCTGAGGACTGGGGCTTTAAAACAAAGCTTTGATGGGACAGCTTGCCTTCACAAGCCAGCAAGCACTACATCTTCATTAACTTCCTCCAAACCAACTTCCACTTTGCCTTCTCTGCGTACCCAAAACAGGACCTACCTTTCTCAGTTTTAGGCAAGATCTTTATTGGGACTAAACACCAAATCTGTATTTCAAGGATATAAGCTCTGATGCAACAAAACTACACACGTTAAATTGTAGTAATTCCAGTAGTCAGGCTATCAACTTGTATTATAATTTCAATCATAAGGATTTAAGATTTTAGTTAACATGTACACATGTCCTTTTTTTTTTACGTCAGCTTGCTAGGACTGTTCATCATCATGGGAACCTACTGCAATACTGAAATAGGCAACCTCATTCTTCGCTAGCACAGGAACTTTCCTGTCTTTTGAATTTGGCTTTCAAAACAAAACCAGCTCAAAATGCTGAATGACTAAATGAGATGGAACCAATTGGAATAGCCAAGGATGTAAACATCCCTGCATGATGGAACTGTCAAAGAAATTCCCCACTAGTTATCATGTGTCATGTTCACATCTTCTGCAGAATNTGAGATGGACCCAATTTGTGGCAAATGATGTTGCAAAACACATTCCAGTGCAGTAATGCAGACAGATTTGGAATAGTCAAGGATGTAAACATCCCTGGATGATGGAACTGTCAAAGAAATTCCCCACTAGTTATCATGTGTCATGTTCACATCTTCTGCAGAATAATAAGCTTATTGAAAGGTTCATAAAAATTAAGGAGAATGGGAAATAATGCGATACAAAGATATCAGACAACTGACTGGTCAAAATCTCATTATTGGAGCTCTTAAAATTAGACTGGAAGGACCAAAGACCACCACCATTCTTCCTTGCCTCTTCTGCTGCAGGGTTAAGCATGTCATGACCAAGAGATGGAATACTTTTCAGGGTAGAAAATGTATTGGGCCACGAGGAAAGGGCATCAGGCCCTAAGTTAGTGACCGCTTAGCTCCCAAGCAGCTTATTGAGATATCACTGTGTCTTCGTTGTGACTGCTCCAATGCGAGTGCTCCATCATGTCATTGCGACAACATCCATCAAATGAAAAAAATACCACGATGGAGTGACAGATGCTTTGTTTAAAATACAGTTTATATGAAAAGGTCTTACAAGTCCTGCTTTGTATCCTACAGGCCTTCAAAGCATAATGAAAGAACTAACACAAAAGGAATGATCCACTCTAACGATTAGTCTCTGGGACCACAGCACCGATCCTATGATTTGTCAGATGAGTTTTGCAATATTTTCTCATTTGTTTTGATGGAGCACATCACAACACCTTCCAGAGTGGAGGTATGGATAGGAAAGCTGCTTGGCCACCAGAAAAACACAAATCTAATCTTCACTTTGGCTAAGACCCGGCAGCTCAAAGCCCGCTGCCACCTCCTTACACATGTACAGACCCAATGATGCTCAGTGCAGGCACTACAGGCCACTGGTGCTGTAGCTTCTGCAGACTTGCAGGCTGTAGGGGGATACAAAATACCAAAATATTCAAACTAGTGCCCAAATTATGCTTATCTTGTCTCTATTCTCCTATAACATTGGTGTGAGAAATTCAGTTATATGCAACTATTAACATTCCGATCCAGAAGTTACTGAAACTCCTCCACTAGCTTAAACAGGTTTTGGATCCAGGCCTAGGATTTAGCAAGCCTTTACCAAGAAAAACCTGATAAAAAGTCACAGATTTTACAGCCTTATTAATTATCTAGCTAAGCAGCCACTACTACCTTATAGACCAGAGAACACTGCTTACTATGAACCAATGATTATGGCTCTGACTGCATTTTTATAAACTATAAAACTAGGCTTGCAGAAACTGAGAGGAAATTTCAGTAATTACAGCAAAAATTCTTCTAATTAACTGCAAAACATAAGTAAATCTAATTAAACTGTAGCAAAATAATACAGAATTCTGGCTTAATTGCAAGAAGATATATACAAATTAAATTTGAATTTTCACCTTTTTTAACACAATAAGACTGAAAGTATTTACAGTAACAAAGCTCATTTTGAACACTATATGGATCATCATTTGGAAGTTAGCAAGTTAGTGCTGAAGAAATTAATATATCAAAGAATGTGGCATACTGAGGCAGAAGAAGAAATCAAAATCCTTACAAATTACTATAGTCATATTTAGGAGAGTTAACCAAATTTCACAGCAGGTGAGTAATATGAGAACTCTTGTGTCATAAGCATGATGCAAGGTGAAATTTTTCAGTGCAGAAATTTCATGACGGCATATCTGAACCAGGTGCATCATTATCACATACCATGCAATAGACGAAAAGGAAGCAAGAATTTCAAAGATCTGTAAGTGCTGTGCTCTGTAAGACACTATTTTGCCTTGATCCTTCCCTGAGACAATCACCTTTATAGCTCTTGGGAAAAAAAAAATCTTCAAGAAAATCATCAAGACCTAATTCTAGCTGATGTAGACCAGCTCCAGAGAAGTCAAAGGAGCAATACTAATGTTTATTGAACAAAGATTTAGTCCTCAAACTGCTGTATTTTACTATACGTTCAAGGTATTGCAGGTGGCATCCATCCCATCTGACTGCAGCCCTCTATAATATACATAGGCTATACAGATTTATATACATACATACCATAGAAAAAGACAGACGTAGAGGAGAATTCACCGGGCATGTTTTATAACAGGACACGTCACTCTCCGAAGGTGACCTTCTCTTTCACCTAGCTCTTGAAGAAACCCAAGTGGCCACTTTATATCTCCACCAAAAAAACTTAAGTTCTAGCTGTGAGATTTTAGCTCAAGGAGGTCAATTTCCACTGTCATTAAATCCTGTACTAATTAGGCTGATGGATATATGGATGCCCTGCGCATCAGCAGAAAGTACAAACCTATCAAACTCATGTCATTGTAGATGCCAACACTTTTCAGGCTAATACTGATATAGGCTTGATACCAAATGAAATCCTAGGACTAATCTGAAGATCGGTTTTCAACTGATGTCAAGAGTTGAAAGCATTAAGGGTATTTAGTATTTTAGTAAAGTCAGATTAGAAAGCATAAAACGTTGACCATAATGAAAAATAAAGCCGTATTTCCAAAACAGCAAAACAGTCCCCAAAAAAACAAACCAGCCAACCAAAAAAAAAAAAAAAACAAAAAAACAAAACAAAAAAATTATTTAATCAAAATGCAACCATAAGAATGGAGCAGCATGCAGTTAAGAAGTTTTTGACAAGTTACTTGCTTTTGTACAGTCCCTGTCTCTAAGAAAGCATACAATACATACCATCTACATACCATTAGCCATCTAATTTGTTACCTCATGTATTCATACCTTCTCTGTGTCAATTCCTTTAGACATGGACCAGGTTGAGACAATATAATCCATGACTCGTTCACTAAGGCCCTTCGGGACTTGATATAATTTTAGGAAATCCCGTACATTGTTCAGCATCTCATGGTATCGGTTGGTGTTGGCATACATTTGTTGGAAAATGGTGGTGACGTTTCCAAAAATAGTTGCATAAAGAAGAGCTGAAAGAAAGAAAATGTAATTAAAAATAAATATGCTCCAGTAAAATGTTACCCATAATTCAAGAATAACCTCCAAAAAAGCGATATATGGTTATGAACTATTTCAAATATCCTGAAAATTTCTATTTACACATATACAAGCACGCACAGAGTTATTTATTGAATTTACCCATACAATTCACATAGTTACTCAAGGTGCATTAATTTACAAAATCTTTCATACAGAGAATGACTATGCACAGAGCTATTCAAAACGGCCACTATGGATTAATTTTTTTTATGACACATTAATTCAAACTAATCTTTGGATGTAGCTGTAGACTACCCCAAAGTCTCGAATGGAACTCTCCAAAGAATCATGAGGCTGATGCAGGCATCAGCTCAGCAAACTCATTATATAACAGAGAAGGGTGTCAGTCCCAAAGGGGTAGCAAAGAGAAGGAAGGAGTCTGGGCTGCCTAGAAAGAAGAAGTCCATTGAAATGGAGCCCTGCACAAGTGGCCAAGTTGCACACAGCATAGATCGAGTGTTGTTGTATTTCACAGTTCTGTTCTACAGTCAGCCAAAGCAGCACACTTGGATATGTCATATCAGCTCTAGATGCCAGTTGTTCATGATTTCAAAGGGAGAAAAGGGGATTAACAAGCCATGTAATGTCCTGAATTTATCACATTGCTTTGGGCATAGCCCTAAGGCTGGAAGAGGACACAGCAGAGTAGGAAGCACTACCCCAGCTGGGAGCTACCTTCTCTTCTGATTCGATTCTCCTCTTTCCAAACCAGCAACCAGGACTGTCAGGCTCAGGCAGGTGAGTGGTGCAACACCAAAGAAGCATATTCCATAAGCCAGAAAAACACTCTTTTGAGCAAGTCTTTCCAAATGAAGAAGTCACCCAACTCACTATATTATTATGTGTGATACTGTGAAACACTATATGATGAAGAATGACTAATTTCTCCAGTCTAAATTCAGTAAAGCATTTAGGCAAATGTATAAGTGAACACCCTAGCTAGAGCTTTCTTGAATAGCATTGTATTGAAAGATGCTGTTAGAGTCAAGCAAGTTTAAGGTGCTATATTGAGTCACCATCTAATTACTCTTGCAAGAAAGCCCAAAATGACATTCTTCCATTAGGCATTACGGATTTTGCAGAAAAGAAAATTATTCTGACTTCGCATAACCAATGTGCTGCACTTTATTTCTGCTCTTCAGAATGTTATCAAATACACAGAAATGTGCCTGTCATTTTTAATAATCTCTACTTGGAGAGACTGTACAGCAAAGTGAGGCTATGTATTTCCATACAGCGTTTTTAAGAAAACAGCCACAGCCTAGAAATGGTAAACAATAACCCACTGTGAAAGGATAAATGCCCTCCATCTCTCAGTGCGTAATGTCTTTCCCTCTACACAACACATTTCTCCCTCATTTCAGAAAACTGACTTTGTTTCATACTCATTTACTATCATTTATCACCCTAATGTGAGAGGTGGCATTTCTAAAGAAATATGGTCGTTTTCTTAAAACCTAAATAACTGAAAAATTGTACTTTTCTTTCCCACTGTGCCTCTTCTTATGTCAATATAAAAATTAGATGTTGAATTTTGGCTGAAACACAATGTTCATCATTTCACCAGACTGGGACTTTTTTGCATCCCAGCAGACAAGATTGCATCAAACAAGGTCACCCCATGGGTAGCACAAATGAACACAAGGTTTCAGTTTTAGAAAGCTCAGTAGATTGAGAGCTCTATATATCGTCCAGAAATAAAGCTTTGTACAAACATTTTCCCCCTTGATTTACTGATTGTTGAATCACATCTCCTAGCTACTAATAAAAGGTTCTCTATATCTCTGTACCCATTCATATATAATATCAACTCATAAAAGACTACAGAACCCTGTGGATTATTAAAAATAAGTCTAGATGGATGAATGTCACCTGACTTTTTGTTTGTTTTCTTTGCTTCCCTGGACTTTCAAAGTAGGTCAAACCTGATGAAGTGTCACTTCTTGTAAACGTGACAGCCTTCGTGGCTCTCAAGAACATTTACTGATTTATCATGAACTTAGTTCATCAGATGTGTGTCTAGAGTATTGCCCTCTTGCTTTCCAGTGTCTGATAGACCTGAAGCGGATTGTGACTGTAAATGTAAAGAAAAATTGCATCTATCCCAGCACCCCGGTCTTTCTGCACAAATAAAACCTGTAACTAGACTGTGTAGGCAATTGCAATGCCTGCAATTCAACTGCAAATCTGCACAGCAGATGAAGAGACTGATGTAAAACTGTGACAGTGCCCAGTTAGATGGGCAAGAAGGGATTGAACTCTGACATCTTCCAGGTTGGAAAGAGCCAAGAATATCGTGGTGAAAACAGTCTGTCTGAAACAACTGTTATTTATTTCCTTCTCTGCAAAAATGACTCTTTGTCAGAGAAAATTTGTAGAAAATAGGCAGTCAGGAGAGAAATTCTGTCCCACATACATGTGTCTTAACAGAGGAAAAAATTCATCTCTTTCTGGAAATGAGCTGTGAGCGCTATATGACACCTAGCAAAGAGGATCATTTGGAAGAGCTGGTGTTATTGGTCCTGGTTTGCAACAAAGTAAGTTTGTGCACTGCATTTTTTAAACAGATTGTCCTCTATAGGTAAAGGTTTTCTTGGGAGCATTTAATGCTAAAAGATTTAATCTGTTTTAAAAATACAAGCTGCTGGCTTTGCTATTCCCTGTCCAGCATCAGGCTGGAGTAAATTCAGTAACAGAAAATACAACAGAAATAGGACTGAAATAAGTATCTAGCTCCTTAGCTGGCATAAATTATAATAAATTAAAAAAAAAAAAAACATTACTTAGAGTATTTCGCTTTTGTTGTTTTTTAATTATTTTTGGTGGAGGAAACTGGCAGTAAAGATCATTTGCAAAAAGTTTTGAAGCTTTAAAATACTGTGCCTTTCCTGACATTAAGAGGATTTAAACAATCTAAAAAGAAATCTCTCAAAGTATACATAGACCTGAGTAGTTTTAATTTAGTCTTTCCTTTATACAAGAAGCTCTGGGGAAAGAGAGAGATTGTGCTCCATGCACTGAAGGGGAAATTATTTTATCCAATTTCGTCATTTGACTAGTTAGGTCAGATGGTGTTTATTTATCTCCTTTTTAACGATTCTCATTTCTTCAGATTTTTCCTGTGCTATGCTCCCCACAATGCTCACTTTTTAATTGCCTTATGTGCCTAAATCTTTAGCAGTCTTCACCAGATTTTATACTGATCAATTTAAAATAATGATGCAGTGTCCCTGCTGGAGCAGGGCGGTTGGACTAGACGATCTCTAGAGGTCCCTTCCAGCCTCAACCATTCGGGGATTCCGTGATTTTTTTTCACAGCCCTAAACATGAGGCAGGTCACTCAATAATTATTTGAATTTCTACTTCTACTTTTCAGTGTTGAAGAATCTCCTCCAAATTACATACAGGGATTTAAGTGCTGTATATATTTATATGTAAAATGTGTGTTGCTGTATTGATACATATATAAAAAATTTTTGAATGATTCAGTAATCGTGTTGCATAAATCTTTATGCCTGTTTAAAAACAAGCAATTTTCTTACAAACTATGACTCCAAATTACCTAAATTATCCCAAAGCATTTCATCCTGACTTATCATCTTGACTGCATTCTAAGTATGTCCAAGTAGGAACATCTGCCTTTAGGAACCCAACGCTTAATTTTCCCAACAGTCTACGCCACAGTGCTATTGAGTCTCAGCATAACTTTAAGCTGTAATTGTAAAGAAAAAGAGATGGGAAAAAATGCATATTCATTTTTACATTCTGAGGCTAGCTACAACTTCCTCAATGAAATTTTGGAATTAGGCATTCCTGCAAGAGTATTGGAACAATATCATTTTAAGGAAGAGATCAGATATAAGGGATATCCAAAGACTTATTTTAAAATTTGAGCAGTTTTCTATTATTACATTCCTCCCTGCCTTAACAGACCTGATTCTTCTACAAAATGTTTGCAGGCCCTATTTGGTGCATCACCTGGGAGTACAGCACAGTCTCCATTTCCCAAATTCCATCGCCTCCTTGAAATACAGCAGGGATAAGCTGCCACTGTTAAAATAAACAGCTTTCCTCAGGCCCATCCAAGTGATTCAACAAAATGTATAGCCCTTTCAAGCCCCCTCCATAATCGGAGTGGTTTTCTTGTATCTTCTTGCCCTCCCCAGCCCCACAGGCTCAGCATCGCATGCTCCATCCCTCAGCCAAACTCCTGGTTCTTGTGGTTCATCAGCTCAGCAAAAGCACCAAATACGACCTCGTTTTACAGATCTTGGTGTGCAAAAGGCCAATTTTCATGTTGAACCCTTGGGTCTTACATGAACCGTGCCATTCAGACACACAACCTCCCTGCAGTCATGCTGACACCAGTGTCACAACAGTATTGCATCCCAAGCACCATTCCTCCTGATAGATAGGGGTATCAGCATAGACCCTATTGGCTTTCAAATTTTACTTCCAAAAATGCCCGTTCCAAAGTAAATAAAATTTCCTTCTGCCCTAACTGCAGCCAGATTCCTGCCATATCCACATGCCACACTATCTAAAATACAAATCCTCCCAGAAGCCCTCCCAGAGCATCCTTATCCCTAATTTGCAAAGGATTTCCTAGACCAAAGCTTCAGCAACGGATTTCAGCTCTGAACTTCTCACTGCAATCACCTGAACTGCCAAAATCAGGGATGACCTCAGCACTTTGCTGCATCTGGCTCCGAAGGATGAGCACATGGGGTCTGCATGCTTACACTGCCCCCTTAGCCAAGGTGGATTCATTTCCATGTGGAAAATTCCAAGTTTCCAGAACATGCCAGGCTTAGCATGCACCCCCGGGCAGCCTGGATCCCCCACCCCGTGACTCGCATGCCCTGTATACAGGCCCTGCATCCAGCCACACATCCCCTCTGTGCATCCCTGTCCCCAAACCGCATGGCTCCTCCTGGCCTCCATGCGACACCGACTCCCCTTCTCCCAACGCTCCTCATGCTCCTGCAACAGCAACATTAAACTAAGAGGATAATGATAGATCTGCCAAATCTCTGCTCCCTCTCATGGCATGTTTGTCTGATGAGTACTAAAAAGTAATGTAATTAAGAGATCATCAGCAGTAAACTGCAGGAATTCACACTCCCTGTTCTTCCCTTTATAGGGGATATTGTTTGCATAACAGAGTGGAACAGCTGCTTTGGATGCAATTAGGCATTTTGCATACTTTATGCATAAATCCTGATAAAAATAAGGGCTTTCAGCTGCACTTGTTCAGTCACTGATTTCTAAATGGTGAAACTGGGAGCAGTTTTTTTCGTAAGTGCACTCAAATAATGGAAAATATTTACTTTAAAGGTCCAGGCCCTACTAACATGGAAATGTGTTGCAGCTCAGAGCTTGCGCACATAGTTGCAACCCCAGACTGGCTGAATTGCTATGGCAAAACACTGTACAATGCTTGACCAGACAATCTTAAATTAGGGCTATCAATGCTCATAATTATTAGCATGTTTGGCTCCCAGCCATGATGAAACGATGGGCACTGGCTGAGGCTGGCTAAGGTTACTCAGCAGCATCAACAAACTATACACATTTTCCCCCTGAGGCTACAGGCCAAAGGCTGCCTGGCTCTGGGAAAGCAAAAATCCCGAAGAGGGTTGAAATCCCAAATTGCTCACATCAACATCCCCTCCCATGGCCGCTCCATGTTACACAATTATTTTGCTTATCTACCTGAGAAACGGTGCTATCTATGTAGTACCAAAAACATCCTCACACTGATTCAGCTGTCTCCTCTCAGCATTTGGGTGCACTTGCCTGCATTTTGTTTCATCTCGAATACCTTACATGCCTTGGGTTTGCTTATCCCTCCTCTTGCTATTTAAAGGTGATGAGCACCATAGAGGGAGCCAGACCCCAACATGAGAAATGGCAGCACCTGCAGTGAAACCTGCAGCAGGGCAAATGCCATTGATCACCCTGTGCTAACTAAGAAGCAAAGTCTTGCTTCCCTGGGCAATCTTCATTTTTGAGTAAAGGGGCCTTAATTCTGCAGTATTTTTCCCTAAAGCTGTAAGGTTTAAGGTTAGGGGTTTTTTCACAGTATTTCATATCCAGTGCAAGGCAGGTCTAGCGGGTCACAGCTTTAAGGGACGATGGGGCTGCTATCAGGGCTCTGCCCACTCTTGGGGGGTCACTGCCAACATCCATTCATGCTTCCCAACACACCGCCCAGAGCTGCTAAGCACAAAGGCCAATAGAAAGGCAATATTGAAGCTGGAATTTATAAAAAGGGTATGATTTAAACAGAGTATAATTAATTAGTCAAAGGAACCACCAAACCACTTCCTGCGCTGATGCTCCTACACCACTCTTGCCACTCCAGAAATGTCTCGCCTCGTGGCCAAATGGCAAACCGAGCATTCGACCTGCTGTATAAATTAAACCTACGCTCACCACAAATGCCTGAATGTCTTTCCCTCCATCGCTTTGTACCATTTCTTACTTATTTTCTTCATGTTGAACCATGAGCCATTAGCCTTGTTTCCAACTAAATCTCTCCTATATTTCAGGAGTCTCAGCTGTGTCAAGCAAGCATGGACCAGTCACAAACATCCTTCTCCTCCGTTTCTCCATCAAAAAGAAAGAAAATTTGCTTTTCCTGAATACTCATTTTTTGGTGTTATGCATAACACATATGCGATGCGCAGGGTCTCTAGCACCAAGTGTCTCAAAAGTGATCACTCACAGAAACAAAAAGGTCTCAAAGAAAAGTAGGCAGCTGTCACTTTTACAGTAGGAAAGGGCTTTTTTCCCCCTTCTGTTTTTCTTTAACATTTTTAAAGGAATTTTTTGGTGAGACACCAAGTTCTTGTCACATTAGGATGAAGCTGGGAGAGCAAAGCTGCTTGAGGCTGGATACCAAAGCAGCACCTGCATCCTGCGGAGAACCATGCAACTTTGTACCCTGGTAAAATATTACAGGAATGCTGCAAAGATATCTTCAAAATACTGCACATAGACTGGAAGATGTTTCTAGCTCTTGGGACATTATTTCCTATATTATACCGATACAAAATCTTTACTGTACAGATCTGTATGCGTTGGTGTGTTTTAGACATACACACATATATATAAACGCACACATATATCTATATGTGAGTGTGAATGCAGAGCATGAATAGACTCGGACTAACTGCAGTTCCTAATTTTCCTTTCACACTTCTAATTTGTCTTTATTTCCAGCACACAGTCTGAATTTGCTTATTCATTTAATTACATATTCAATTTTATCTCAATAGAATTAATGAGAATGGATTTGGGACAATTATAGAAATGATTCCCACTACAAAATGCAGGGCATGCAGGTCCTTGAGCAATATGGAAAACATAAATGTTAGTATAACAGTGCACTGGTTATAAAATATCTACCCCAAAATATTAATGAGATAAGAGTGCAGTTAAAAGTAATACCCAGTATTTCGTACTTACTGCATTCTGCATTTCAATTTGTCAGACTGAACTCTGCATGAGGATAGATTTTGTATATAATTACTAGGGTATTTTTAGCAGGAACAAAATCACGTAGTTAATAAAACTTAATATCAAAACCCTCAAATTTGGAAAGGAACTTCACATCTCACTATTGAATTATTCTGAAAGAATAATTCTGTTTCATGAAATGGCCACAAGACTGGCTTCATGGAACTGAACAGTAATGTCTCCTGCTCATCTAAATCACCTGCAAAAACAGCTTCTATCTCACCCTCACTCCTGCAAATGAAGCCTCTGCTCCAGATGGAACTGAGCAAAATTCAGTATCCAGAGTTGTCTGTGCTGATGCCAAAATTCTATCTCATCTCAAATTAAATCTGTTTAAATTTGCTTTCCCTAAAGGGTGTGCCAAGAGAAAAAAAAAAGTTCACAAAAAGTTGAAACAATTTACTTCAGGGTTTTATAAATCTGAAAGAATTTGCAGCAAAACATTTTTTTCTTCCAGTCTTTTGAATGCAAACCTTTGAAATACAATTGATGGCAAAAAATGTTCTTTTTTAATGGAAAAAAAACCACCCGTCTATGGCAAAAGCAAAACGGAATGTTTGTCACCTTCACACACGTGCACCAGATTTATAATATTCAGGACTGATTCACAGTGTCTTTCAGGAAGGTCCATAAAATGCAAAACCTGAGTTCTCAGCCTACTGCTCCCTCTCAGGGCCAGCCAACCTGAATCCCTTTTTCTCTATTTCATTGGCATCAGGTTTTCATTTCAGCAAAGCCTTTAAGCCTGTGATTGACACAACAGCTGCTCTTCACTTCCATTAAAGTAATATATAGATTATATAGATTGATGAACAGGGTAGGATTTTAGCATGTAACACCTGCTAAAATGGCGCAGTTTTTGTCCAAAAAAAATTTACCTACATATTTTTAGACTTCAGGGGAGAATTAACTTTCCTGTGTATTGATTATACACTTGGGCAACCTGCAGTTGTTGACGGATGGATGCTGAACTGTCACTGAGCCCTGACAGCTATTTCCACAGTTGTCTCGTAAAGAAGAGGCTTGTAAAACAAGAATAATAACATTGACAAAGTGGGAAAGACTTTTAAGCCCCTCTTGCTGTCCTGGCAGAAAGGTTTTGAGACCATTCAACAGAACAACGAAGGATTACGCACCTTTAGATGGCGAGTTAAAATGAACAAATAAAGCCTGTCTCCTCATTTCTGCCTCCATGCATGCACCATCCATCTCCACACGAGGATGTGAGATGGGAAAAGCATCTTCTCCTTCCTGGCAGCAGCTCTTGGCGCCCTCCTCCTCCCGTTCCAATTCCCTCTGATCAGCACTTGTTTCTATCCAATTACCCTCCTGCTTCCTTGCTTGCTATTCCAGGAAGGAGATGCTGGAATTAGATTTGTTGCATTTCCATTCCTACATTAACACTAATTTCACTGAAGTCAATGAAATTATACTGCTGTCTGGAGTGTATCAGAGGAGAATGACTGAGTGCATTTTATCACTTCCCTTTGACTCTTTTTAGGTCACTTTGTAGGATTTTCAAATGCCCCCCTTCACTGAAGTCCATTTATTCATCTCCTGGATGCTGCAATGAAGTTATTTGACCTGGGACAAGACTGTTCCAGCTGTGCAGCCCCAGAGGCCACGTGAAATATCCATAGGACACATCTGTTGCACTGAGTTACCTGCCATGGGAGAAGTGAGACGCAGCCCCTGACCACCTAAGCCAAAGGCCCTTCTACCTATCAACTAGAAACCTTCATTGGGAACATCTAATTCCTTCCAAAGATCCATTTCTTCTTTTGCTTTCCACAACATTATGGGCCAAAGTGCACTTTTGCAAGGGCCCACAACCCTTGTGAGAAATAGTGAGCAATGGCTCCTCTTTGCCTTCTATGATCACCCCTGATTTTTGCAAGCTTCCTTCAGTGCTTTTCCATTGTGAGGAACCCTCATCTGTTGGATCTTTCCTTCTGAGGAAGTCATTCCATACTTCACTCTTGTCACTCTTCTAGGTATCTTCTTTTTTAATTCTATAAAATCCTGCAGAACAGTGCAGTGTGGTGCAATGACGTTTTCTGATTTTATTTCAATTACCTGCCTAGAAATCCCGCTTCCTTTTTGACCAGTAGTGATTATTACACTGATATTTTCAAGGAATAATCTGCAATAACAGTCCAACCCCTTTCCTGTGTGGCAACTGCTAATTTAGAACCCATAATTTATAGGTGTAGCCTGCTATTTCTTGTCTCACATTTATTAATTTGCAAGCACTGATGCTGAATTTCCCCTCTCCCTTCACTACTGCTTCTACAGTGAGGCTGATGCATCAATGAGGCTGATGCATCCAACCAGCAATTCTGATTTCAGGATTTAACAGAAAAAGGACATGCAAAACTAAGGAAAAAAAAAAACACACTTAAAAACCACCAGGAGGTAAATAATAATAATAATAAAAAAACAGTGCCAAATCAAATCATTCCTTTTATTTTATTTATTTTTTTTCCCAGATCTTTGCCAGTATCACAGCTTAGGTCCCATTTCCCAAAAGATCCAAAATCCCAAAAGATTTTATCATCCTNAACAGAAAAGGGACATGCAAAACTAAGGAAAAAAGCCACACTTAAAAACCACCAGAAGGTAAATAATAATAATAATAAAAAAATCAGTGCCAAATCAAATCTTTTTTTTTTTTTTTTTCCAGATTTATGCCAGTATCACAGCTTAGGTCCCATTTCCCAAAAGATCCAAAATCCCAAAAGATTTTATCATCCTTCTCCTACAGACAGGATTGACTATTTTCTAGAGTGGGGCAAATTAGAGTTGGATTTTATCCAGGAATGACTAAGCCAAACACAAAACTCCAGTGAAAATACATCAGAGATTCGACAGAGTAAAAACCTCAAGATACGACACGACATTTTTAACAGATACAGGAACTCTTTTGAACATTAACTCTTTAGCCACAAGAGTAAAAACTACCTAAAATTTGTTCTTAACCCTCCAGTTTCTCCATCCTATTGTCATTCCATTACATGTGCCATTAAAATAAGGTTAAACAACTAGAGTCTTTATTCAACCAACAGGAACATGAGCTATGAATGCAATAGGTTGATTTAAGAGATCCTGGTATCTTCAACATTTTTTTGTATGCTGATGGCTACCTGAAATATTTATTGCTTCAGGGTCTCTCCCCCTGCCTATTTTGCCAAACCATGAAGCATTCTCAGTTCATTTAGTTGTAACGAGGTATTAAGAGCTGGGCATGTATTCCATTAATGTCCTTGGTTAGGGGGAAGGATATTTTAAATTATACACAGAATAGAGGATATATATGCAATGGCAAGTTTTACAGTATTTTCAAAATAGGTCCCTCTGTGTTAATGCTAAGGTACCAATACTTGTAACTATCATTAGCATTAAATTGCCCCACTGACTACTTGTGTGATCAAGACATCATTGTGTCCCTGGCAGGATAGAGCCTTCAAGCCCAAAGGAAATGAAACCCAACAAGTTACTTGTTAGCATCTTCCCAGACCTCTGCAGTACGATTTTAGACAGAATTATTAATTGTGGTTGACTTTGCAAAGATTTTTTTTAACCTTTTTTTTTTTAAATTCAGCTTTCAAAACCCAATCCCAATAGAGCTCACTTTATTCCCCACAGTTTGTTTGATATTTTCTTTAATCTTATAAGACACCCAGATTTATTATCTATGGAGCAAAGCCTCTTCATCTCTTCTATTGATGCCCTGAGAGAAACAATCTTTCACATATTTCTCTTTTTATGCAAGTATTTACCCTTGCATCTATTTACTAATAAGCATAACAGTAAAAAACATTTACCTAACCTAAATAAAAATGCTTTGAACAACATTTGCAAACTAACCTGCGTGGGTGCTTTGAACAACATTTGCAAACTAACCTGCCTTGGTTCTTAATGATATTAAGCTGAACGCTTTTTTCCCAGAAGATGTGATCCAGAATTCACTGAGGCCAATGGAAAGTATCTGCTGAGCGCTGCGAGTTTTAGGATTAGCAATAAATGTATCGTTTCCTTCGAGACCGTGCATACGCAGTTAGAGGCACGGCAGAAGGCCTTTGGGAAACTATTTGCATTCTTTTAGAGTCGTTTCACTATAACTTTTCTGCAACGTGGATACTGAGCATGCAGAGAGAGAGATGTTGTAACTAAACAGATGATAAGGATGGGAAATGACATTTTTCCAGTTTCTTTCCAGTGTTTAAAAAAAAAAAAAGAGCAAGAGAAAGACCTTTTATGTCGTCTTACTAGAGATATCCATAGTTTGGAAGTAAAAAGAAAAATATATCTTGTTAGCCCTAAAAATCTATTTTTCATCAAAACTAACATTTTGCTTAAATACTTTCAATGTTACGTGCATGAGGTTCAACTGCAAATTTCTTTCACTATCTTGTAAATTCCTTCCACTTCTCCTTCCGCTCCAAGCCTCCTTCCAACCTCTGCTGAAGTCTTCCAGAAGAGACAGAGATCTTATCTGTTTAGAAACTTAACCGCCTCCCATCTGACGTTATATTCCAAGCTGTTTTCCTTCACTTTACTCAGTGTTATTCCTAATTACTTAATGAAACTGATAAGACACCTCCTCTGGGTAGAACTGTTGCTATGACACTGTAAGAAATGACTCCATATTTCTCCTCCCCTGGATCTTTCTGAGGAATTTATACTGCAAGAACACCTTGCTTCCAGCAACTTTCCAGCCTCACATGCATCCTTTAAGGGATAATTAACGACCTAATTCTTGCCGCTAGGTTTTATTGGAGTAATAGGGCTAAAAATGGTCCTTTCATAAATATTTTCTTCTCCCGGTAATAATGAGCAAGATCCTCCAGCATCAGCACTCTGCCATGGTACTGCACACCCTTGTTATATAGTTAGTCCAGCTATGAAACAGGCAGCTCTCATCACAGGGTGTGGGGAGGGGATTGTTTAACCCTTTTAAATCATAGTTATTGTAAGTATAATTAACCACAATAACTAACAACCATAATTATCAGCCTCATCACCTTCTGTTCTGTAGCTCCTGCTATAACTTCTAGGCACGGTGAAGGCTCAGGGCTGTTGAAGGACAGAGCTCCACCAGGTTACCATCCCAACCACCAGCATCTCAGGACCACTTGGAAGTCCATGACTTCAGTCTCAGACAGGGACACGTGGCTTCATCTGGACAGTGCCCTGCAGGCACTAGCCCAGCTGTAACAACACGTGGGTAGGTGACTCTCACATTCCAAAACCTTGGATTCAAACAACACCTTTCTGCATCTGCAGTCATCTCCAGGTGCCCATCTCCTTCCACGCATCCCACTGAGCAAGGTGGACTGCTCCCATGGCAAAACAGCCCCAATGCCAGCCCTTATTCCTGCCACTTCTGTGTCTATATCTGCACTAAAACATAGGGGCAGGGGCACTGCAGGTCCCAGACCCTTCTGCTCCATAACTTTCCAGACAGGAAAGTACATGGGAACAACAGTGACAAACCCAGTAGACAACTTGCTCCTAAAAGGCATGTTTTGGATGCATCTAAGAAAACAGAATTTCTAAGAGTTTTCTTTCAGAAGATTAGGAAAAAAAAAAGAGGTACTCTTTTGACCATATCTTCCTTTATTACTATCTGGAAGGGGAGACTTATTTGGAAGTTTAAGAAGTGGCTGCAGAGGCAGAGCCATCACGGGCTGCTCAGAAGCAGGAGCTGGCATCCTGCTTGCAATAAGCTAAATGCACCCAAACCGCTACAGCTGAGCGGATGTACTCGTGTTGTCACCCCCGTTGTTCGAGCTGCTCGATGAGAAGGGTCTTCAAAAGGACTTGACTGGACAGAAACACACTTGGCAGAGAAGCTTACATAGAAAGCAGGTTCCAATAGGTTGCAACCTATTCCAGGTTAGTTTTTAGGAAGTATCAATTCTGCCTATAGCACACTACTCTGGTGAACCAGGGTCAATGTACAGGACCACAGTTAGCATCTAAGGCAGTCTAAAATATACATATAACACTCATAGTGCATTTGTCTCTCAAAGTTGTTAGTGAAATAAATTATTAGCTATATCAACGTTTTATTTTATTTACACACACGGCCAAAGTTCTGTAAGTATGCATTTAACATTGCAGAACTAAGATAAATTGGGGAATTACAAGCTATTTATGCTAAGAAAACAACCATTTATTTTCATTTTTGCATTAATATGAAGCTTGCTGGGTAAAAACTGCTTTTATTGCTGTTGATGATGATTTATCAACAGAGCTGGAATAAGAATTGTGGCAGAAGCTAAAGAAATCTTAATAACCATTCAGTAATAATAACAAATTTGTTCCTGAATTCCTTGAGGCTATTTCCATATCACACTTTGGAGAGGTAAGGCTATTCTTAAATTTCATTTTTTTATTATTTTGGGTAGATTCACACCTCATTCACGGACTGTGATTTATTAACCCAATGTATTTATTTTCATTTGTGAAAGGTGCTTGCAAGTACTCTGACCAAAATAACAACAAATCAAAATACTCAAGATCTAGTTTCCTCAAATATAATTAGTAGAGCTCGCTCATTTACTACCCCATTTCCACAAAATTAATGTACAGTCCATTTCCAGGTTCATCCTATACCATTAATTAGCCAAACACTAAATACTTTAGAGAAAACAAGCTGAGAGAGACTGAGCATGGGATGAGAAATGATCCTTTCAACCCTGCAGAGAATCCATAGATAATTTAAGCAAATCTCAGTAAGTGTAGTATCCTCCAAGAATACCATTTCTTGCCAGTCAGCTCTTACTTCTGATGCAGAGCCTTGGTAAATTATTTAGATCGGCTGGAAATAATTATATTTAAAAGAAAGTACAGCTCTTTAAGTACACCACCCAGCAATTTCCATGGCTCAAAATATATTATATCTGATTGCAAAATTTGTGTTTTCTCCCCTCATTTTTCCCTCCTGAGCTGGTGGCCAGGATCTTACTGTAGAGTTCCCAGATTCTGCAGGAATTATATAGTTTACAGCACTCTGCCCGAGCCAGTTAGAAATTCAGAATTTGACCTCTGTCGCCATCAGGTTTTATCTTAATTCCCTTTGTCCTCAGTAAAGAAATGTAGAGCTGCATATGGATCAAATTGTTCTTTCTCAGGAAACTATGAGGCCAAAACGGAAGGAAAAATAATTTTTAGATCTAAACATTCTGGGAGAAAAAAATGGGGGTGAAATGAGGTAAAATTAAATCATTTTGCACCATTTTATAATTCATTATGTAACATTAAAGTATACCAAAGTATACCAAAAAAAACTGAAAGGGAAGGTTGCTTCATGACAAAACTGATCAATTCAGTATGGGACAAACTGACCCTTCAGGACATGGTGGAAGGAAGAGGACATAGCGTACAAACAGATTTTTAAAAGATATTTTGGTAAGATCAGTTATATGTTTCCTTATTGACAAATTAGCATTTTACTGTTGGAATAATATTTTCCCTCAAAATTTTTGATTATCTTATGCCAATTTACTTGCTAGCAGGGATTTCTACAATACTCCAATGGGGTTTGCATTCGGAGTATTCAGATTCAGTTACTGTATCAGCTCAATCCAGTACCAAATTATTGCAAACAGTTTGAGGGTAATTATTCCTAAAAGAGATTTGATTTTTCTTAATTACTGGATGAAAAAAAACCTTTACTCTGGATCTGACAATTCTCACATAGGCTGAGCTGACATCTGGGAAAGCCTATTGCACACATTTACCATGATGGACCTTCAACATGATGTCCTATATTTTCCTTGAGAGAAAAATAAAAAACATTGTCTCTAAGTATCAGCTACTTAGCTATCAGCTAGCCTTTAGGCTAGCTCTTCAACCATAGCAAGCAGTTTGATGGGTCACAATTATGAATATACATTTTTTGTTGTTGTTTTTTAATTTTTACAGGACAGATCAGACTAGCGGGAACTTGGGAGGAAGAGTCAGGACATGCCAGATCATCTGCACACTTTTTGCTAGCCAGGAAAGGCTGAAATCACACCTGCTGATGAAATAAGGATCTGCTCTGCAAGATTTATTCTTTCCCAATGAAAATATCCTGACTATCGTTGTGGACCTGACATTAATAACACAATGAGGCTTTTGTAACGAATTCTTCCATAAGACACAAGCTAAGTAGCAGCAGGACAGTCCAGAAAGAATTTTAATTAGTTTAGTAATATCATGCACTTCAAATAATTTGCGATAGAAAAAGCTTAAAAAAAAAAGTTACTTTAAATTTTCTTCATATAGAGAGAAAAGAGGGAAAAAAGAACCCAGCACTTTATTTCCATAATTAAAAATAATTTGTAACGGGATCTAAATTTATAGTTAGTAGTTGCACGGTTATTAATGGTTATATTTAAATGACAAAGAGAAAAAAAGAATCTAGACTAGATGTCATGTCTTCTATTTAAAGAAAAGTGACAATAGCACTTCTGCAGATGTATGTTATATAAAACTGGCATCAGAAAATCAGGTTGCAAAGTTTGCAATAGTCAGTCCCTATAAGCTGACAGCTTCATCTCGACAATGCCTTGAAATGGCAGAAAGGAAAGCAAAGGGGTGGGGGGAAAAAGATGAGGAATAAGGACTGAAGTTTCATTGGCAATATCTGATCAATTTTCACATTGTTGGTAAAACAATGCTGGCTTAGAATCCCGTTACCTTTATTACACGAACGTTGCATGATCCACTTGAAATCAATACTGAAACGCTGCCATCTATTTTAAGGAACAAAAACCTGTCTAAATCCAGACCATTTCACATTTTCTGCATTATTGGAGGTGCTGAATTAACATTGTTCTGACAGTAAACTTGTAAGCTGATTCCTTTGCCTCGAGCAACTTCAGAGATGTATGTGCGAGATGTCTATTGATTTGATCACCAGTAGAAGCGAAGAGGGAATGACAGGAAAAGAGAAAAGAATTTAAGCACCACTTCGCTTTCTTACCCAAACACAATTTTTGACTGAGAAGAAATGAAAAATTAAGGTGATCTTCAAATTCCAACACAGCTCAAATTCAGGAATCTGGACTCTAGCCTAACCCCAATGTCACATCTCAGCCTCAGCTCCATCACCAAAATGCCACAGCTCCCTCGCTGCAGACCGCTGTGGAGGCAACTAAAATAAGTATCTATATTCTATCCTCTGCCTTAATCCGAAGACAAAATAGCACAACAACAAAAAAAGCTACCTAATGCATTTAGAAAGGAAACTTGATTAAAAATGCAATAATGTACTCCCAGTTGTCTAGAAGATGGAAAGGTGCTTTTAATATGTCAGCTACTCAGGGATTTAAATACAGGGGGACCTTTCTCCTCTCTGCCCTGACCCCAAAATAACTGACAGCTGCCTATTTTCAGCTACATGTCTCAAGAAAGTTACTGTATTTGCTCCTTCTTCCCCTCATGAGTTGGTATCAATGCCAACTCCTACTCAAGCTCTTCCCTATATTGCTGTCCTATGGGCCTGACTTCAGCCTTGACTATATGTTCTATAGCCTATATATGCTAAAAAGCCTAACACATATGCTAAAGAAACACCATTTTCTAAACACAGCATTTTTATCATTTCTCCTCTATAACCACTTTATAATCTTTATGACGAAGTTTGAGATGCATTACGTTTTTGTACTTTAATGCATTCAATAGCTTTAAAAAGCTTGGGAAAAAAAAAATCAAAGCAAGCATTTGCATTAAAAATAAAGCCTTGATTATTTCAAATCTTCAAGAGGCAGAACTTCTTAAAATCCCAGTTTTGGGGAAAGAATTCAATTGAAAAATGCACTTTTTACATAACACAATTACATAATTGAATGCAATCAGTCATTGAAATTTTGAGGAAAAAGAAAGCAAGACAGTGAACTGCAGATTAAACTAGTCTGTACACACAGCTTCACCTGGATGCCAGAGTATTTCAGCAGGAACATTCAGAAGTGAGAATTTCACTTGGATGAGTGCCCCACAGAATGAAAAATGGATCCTTGTTAGGTTCTCAGAACATCAGGGAACGCATCCAAACAAGAAACGCAAGCATAAAAACAAAGGTTAAGCAACTTCAGATGCCGCATCCTTGCCTCACAATAAAGACTAACCTTGGAGATGCTCGGTGTCACCAGCTGCTTTTCTTTTGAACGTTAAGTACACCCGAGTCACCTTCAGAGCCGCTTCTGTGAACACCCAGAGTGAACAGTTTTACACACCGTGGTGCTAGCATCCCACCCAAGCCAGAGTGGGGTCTAGAAACACATCTAGGTGGTCCTTGGAGGGGCCAGAGATGTGCCGAGGAACATGAGTTGCTCTAATGGGCTAATCCCAGTGCAAGATGCAGAGCAAGTGTGTAAATATATGGGAGTATATATATATTTACACACACATATAGGTGATTTCATCTTGAGAACAGTCTTGTGGTTGGAGGAAACAGAGACCTGGTTTGAGCCTCATGGAGCTCAAACCCATGTTTCCACATTCCCATTGCCACCCATCAGGCTTTCAGCAGGGAACGGAAAAGCATCAGACTCATGAGGCTGCAAGGAGAAAGCAAAGGGCAGAATGAGACCACATATCCCAACAACGAGGATATTCCACTGGGAGATGGGATTTTTCTGCACCCAATTCTGACCATTTGTCCCAGGAAAAAGTTCTAATATTCTGATCCAGCTTCTCCCTTAATACTCAGGTGGCAGAAGCCACACTGTCACAGTGAACCCTTGTTGGCTTGTTTCAAACAGTAATTATTGGTTCCAACATAGTATTGGTTCCAACACATTTGCCACAGGATACTGTTGGCCAGCCTGCCTTACAGACCTCAGTTCTGGATATTTTCCAAAACTCATTTATACACTGTGTGTAACAAACTGTCGCTGCTGAAACAAGTTTATTAGCTGACTATGCAAAATAATTTCGCCAATTCCACACCACTCCTGCACAGGAAACAGGGAAAAAGCACCTCTAATTTATAAGGAGGTCTGTAGCTCCAGCCTCTGAAGATTTGTCACTAGAGGAAGGGCATTTTTGCAAACTCTGGTGTTCATCACTGAGAGCAAAACCTCAGAGAAAATCCTATGGATCCACTTCAGCTGTGAATATTTCCTCACCCTTCTAACAGAAAAGTAGCTATTTTCTGTGTGTCCAAAGCTGACTCCTTTTCTCCAATGTACCTCTATAAAATTCACTTCTACTTAAAGACGCCAAGTCCATAGCTGAGGAATTGGAAAGTGCTCTAATGGAATTACTACCCTGAGGTGGCTTGAATGTCACCATTTCCTTCTCCAAGGTAACAAAATCTTGACTATCACATTAAAGATAAAGAGCTACAATAAATGCTGCTGGGTTTTTCAAAGGAAATATCATTATGGATATTAACACCTTCTGTGTTAACGGTAATACATGCATTAAATATAGCCGCCTGAGTGACTGAAATGCCTGTAGAGCATCTGCCGCAAAGATAAAGAAAACTTTGGGCTGAGAAACACCCTGCAGAACTGGAATTAAAGCAGTATCTTAAACATACCTACATCAGACTACAAGTACAGACCATTTCAATTCATCTTCATACTTAAGAAATTGCCTCAACTATTTTGAGGTTATGCAGCATTTAGGTTTTTGTCATAAAAAAAGCTCTCTCTCCCTTCTACTGTAAATACCCTGGTGCACCAGAAACAAAGTCTTTCATGTTCTGTAGTGCAATTTAATGGAGAAGTTAAATGTTCTCTGTCCTTTCTGCGGTGATTGACCTTCCCGCCAGGACAAGGAACACAAGCCAAGATTCAATGTTTTTTGTGCAGACGCCTGCAAAAGGTGCTGGATCTGACACCCTCACCAGGACAACCCGGCCCTCCTCCTACAGCCCTGCCTCTGCCTGGCCATAGCACTACACACACCGTTGTCTTTACCCCAGCACAGATGGTGCCAGCATTGGTGCAAGCGATGGCTGTAGGAAACGGCACAACATTCCCATGGAATTGTCTAAGTCTTTTTTTTCCCTACCTCAGTCTTTGTATGCACAGGCATCCTCCCCGGAGCTCACTTTCCCCATTACCATTCTCCCAACATAGATACTGCTACTTTTGCACTCAAGTTTTCTCAGCTTGGTAATCTAGAAATTTGAAAACTGAGTGCCCACACCACATAACTTCACCAAATCCCTGCTATGAGGGACACCGCTGAGCTGTCCACATTTGTTCATCTCCCTGCAGGACACAGGACTTCATCCTGGACCCCTCTGCACCTACAGTACCATTGGAAACACATGGACAGCCCTGCCAGCAAGTGAGACCTCTGACCAAACAGACTTGGACTTTGGCTGTCTCTGACAGCACCATTGCATTTAGCGAGGTAACACGACTAAGATTGCTGCTAAAACCCAGGAAGCGCAGGCATCCCGGTTTTTGGCTAGCCTGACCACATTTTTTTTGCACTACAGCTCTATTCCAATGCATCAGCCTGGTAAGCAAATGTACTGTGTCAGGTATTTAATATTTAAATTGCTGCAATTGGTGAGTGGATCCAGAGTTGACATTTAATTTTTAAAAAAGGAGAAGCAAAAAAAAAAAAAAAGGGGGAGGCAGGGGCACAGCAGACAGAATCTTCTTTGTAATTAAATGGTGCTATTTAAATAATAATGGCAATGATAATTTGCATTGAGGAGTTTTAAATCCAGGATGGAGACTTAGCTCTTTAGGAACTGAGTCACTCAACAACAGTGGAAACAAGGAAAAAATTGAAGAACCATTTTAGCAATAAATTCCCACCTCCTCTCCATCTGATATTCCTGATAACCCTTTTGTCCACCTTTTTACCAGGTAGATCTATCACTGACCAAAAGCTGCGATAAAGAAGCAGAAAGGCCACCCTGAACACCATCTGCAGGGCATCACATCCCTGTTCCACTGCCTGCGTGGGCTGGGGGAGTCAATACTATTCCCAGCTGCACATGCTTCACTTTGTCCTTGGAAAAATCAATCCTTAGTATCAAGCACACCTGGACCCATTAGAACTTATACCCTTATTGCACCTTCCTGTGAAAGACTTGCCATGGGAGGAAACAAGCACCTTTGAAGGGGACTTTCCAAATAACATGCAATTATTTTTGCAGAGTGACTGCCAGAAGGGAGCAAGAAGAATAAAAAAAGGAGGCGAGCACTGCAAGTGGCAAAATGTAAATAGCAGGTGGCTTTACATAACTGGCCAGATTACGCTGAAGTGAAAGGGAAAGGGAAAAAAAAAAAAAAAGACTTCATGGAAGGGGCTAGAATATTGTAGGTTAAAGTCCCTGTTTAAAAATTAATACACTGTGGGAAATTGAATAGTTCAAAAGAAGAAAAACAACAGCATGCAAAGTCTTTCTTTCATCTTTACCTCTCTGGCCTGCGCTAAGTGCTGGTCAGTAACTTTATATTCCTCGCTGGGTTCAAGTGCAGGCAAAGTGCACTCAAAGCCAAAGCCTCCCATTGCTCTGGGAGCCTGGATGCACCTGAGTATCCAGCTCATTTACAGATCCTCCTAACTCAAATCCTCTCGGGGGACATAATTGCCATGATATGGTGATTAAGTTCACAAGACTCATCTTTGAGTAGTTTAATGCTCATCTAAGCAGCTGACATCCTCGTTAGGGTAACTTGTATTGCCTGGCTACATTTCCCATCTTTCTCACAAGTAATTCTGGGCCCAAAATTAGTTGGCTCTCCCTCAAAATATATTTGGATAAGCAGCATCTTCTACTTGTCTGGCAGCTGTTTCAGCCCTTAACCAGAATTAAGGCAAGAAGACCCAGTAACAGAGGCCACCACCAACTCCAAAGTGCCAAATTCAAAACTGCACTTGGGCAAAACTCCCCTCCAGCGAGAGCTCAGGCGCGGAATTAGCAAAGGGATTAAAACCAGGCGGCCAGGGAATCAAATCTGTGATGGGATTAAACCGAGTGGTTAAGGAATAAAATTCTCAAGGAGATTAAAAGTAAGAGGTCAAAGAAGAGAGGAATTAGTGAAGGGATTAAGACTGTTCCCTGGCCATTGCTGGAAAACCTTCTTCACCAAAGCACTCTGGTGCAGTTTAAAATAAGACTGCTACAAAGAAAGCAGGAAAATGGGAAATTGGAGCAGGGGCAGTAGTAAATATTAGAGTATACTCTAATAAATACTAGAGTATACTCTAGTAAATATTAGAGTATTAGAGTATACTCTAATACTCTAATATTTACTACTGCCCCTGCTCCAATTTCATATATATATATAAATATACTCTGTATGAGAGTATATTTAGTCTATGATTACCTCCTCTGATACAGAGGAAGAAGTGGCTCCCGTGAAACACCACCCAGGCTGTGCAGAAGGCACCAGCAGACTGATTCTTCTTGCTAGGACTGCAGTAAAAGCATCCCCTGAGCNAAATATTAGCCCCTGCTAATAAAAAATTGGAGACCCTGCTCCAATTTCATATATATATATAAATATACTCTGTATGAGAGTATATTTAGTCTATGATTACCTCCTCTGATACAGAGGAAGAAGTGGCTCCCGTGAAACACCACCCAGGCTGTGCAGAAGGCACCAGCAGACTGATTCTTCTTGCTAGGACTGCAGTAAAAGCATCCCCTGAGCCTTCTGCAGCTTATCTGCTTCATTTCCCCATCATCTCGTTTCAATCACAAGGCAACTTTATTTCTTACTCAGATGGTAGTTTCTTCACCTACCAGGATGCTGAAAACTTGCTTAGAAATCCTCTTCGTTACTGGAGAAAACATTTTTTTTTTTAAACAGCTGACATTTTTAGGATATTTAGGCATTAGACATTTAGGGCAACATAGTTTTGAAATGAGGCAGTGTGTTAGTTACTGCAACCTACAGCTCTTCCCATTGCCTTGCTGCGGCTGGAGGCACAAAGACTGTCCCACTGAGACCTGCCATAGTGGAACCTTCTGCCACGGTGATGAGCACCCTCACATCCATATCGCACCTCAAAACACGAAGGAAAAAAAGTTGATCTGGTGCCTTGGTGGGTGATACTTGGTATGGTCCCATCTACCACAGGTTTCGCTATTGCCCTGTCTCCAGTAACTGAGCATCATCACAACCTGACAACACCTCCCATACCCCGTCTTTCAAAGGTCATTTTAGACATAAAATCATGTTGCAAACTACCGTGATGATAGTCCTCCCTCCAATCTTATGATTGGAATATATTTATGAGAAAAATCTTGAAATTACAGGTTAGCTGCTTAGAGGAAAGTAACTCTCCAAGATTCCAGAGTCTCCTGAATCAATTTTTATTCTTCTTCTCTTTTTCGATTTGTTGTCAAGCACGTTTACTATTGGCAGGTTGAAAAATGAGTTGGTGGTAGGGAAGTATTTCTCTACTCAGTTTATTATATGTTGGATAACAAAAATAGTCTTGTTTTCTATTTATAACTTTATTGCCATTGAAAATATGCAAACATTTGTGGGGAACTAGCTGTAATATTTGTACAAAAAGTGGTGTTTTATGTTTATTGCTGCAGTGCAATCCAATATGCACTGTAATACGTTGCTAAATGAATAACAGCATTCAAATAAGTAAAACAATTACATTTCTTACAGGGGAATTATAGCATAGAAAATAGTAGGAAAGTGGCCTATATTGCTTGACATATCATGGCTCGATTCCTACGGAAAAAAATGAACACTTTTAACTCTATTTGAAAACAAGTAGGTTTTGCTGGATTGCGATTATGTTGTTTTCTGCAGGGGCACAACCATGGGTTTCCCTCTGCAAGGGCAAATGGCACCTATTCCTAAACGTGCTTATTGCAGGTTTCATGCCTCCATTCTGTGGAGTGTACTAGGATAACAGTTTAATCAAAGGGTTTCACACTTCAGCAATTTTAAACCATATTCTAACATACTTTGTGCCAAGTCAGCACGTGAAACTTGACTGTGGCTCTTATAGCATCTATTATACAAGTGACTTAGTAAACCCTAACAGAGCGATGCTGTTCAACGCCAGGGAAGTTACGCACTGACATCAAGTGCCAAAAATATCCAGAATTATCCAGCAACCCAGAAAACTAAATACTTTTTCAAAGAGAGAAATCAACTAGCCAGCGCTCAAACAAATTACAAGTAAATGGGGGCTGCATCCATGCAGAGCAGGGTAAGGTAGCAACAGTCAGAACCAATTAAATTAATGAGGATTTGGGAGTGGTACTGAGTTGCTCCGCTGAATCAAAATGATATTATCAATTTTGCATTCACTCTCAAGGTACTTATCAGTTTCCTCCTAAGCTGTTTTTCTCCCAGCCACGCAGCACTGCTGCCTGCCCCACTTCCCTGCAGGAATTAGGCTGGTGGTTATTGTGTAAAGCAGCATTCTCAGCTCTCAGTCACATTTACCATTTCTTAGGAGATTACCAAATAACAAAGGAAAACATCGGCAAGGCAGGAATTTATCACTGTTCCACAAATCTGCTAAAAGAGCCCAACAGCGAGCCCTTAATTACTGAGCTTGACTTATATGATACGGTGACAATGAAGCTGTTGATTAAGAAGGTGCTATCAGCAGGCTGAAATTCGGTGCTGCTTTTCAAGAGAGGATAAAATAAAATTTCAGAGACACAAAACGACTTCAATTTTGAAGTCTGTGATTTCTCTGAGTAATCTTTCCAGATATCATACTTACAATAAATAACTCTGATCCAGCCTAAACTCTTGCAATTGCAGACTGCACTGCTACACGTCAAGCAAGCGTATTTCAAATGCGGCAAGCCTGCACTTGTGCTTCTTGAAAGTATAAAAAAGTTTAGGCTATCTTTAAATAGAGTCCACTGGTGATGATGGGCTGCATATAAATATACAGAACAGCAAAAACAAATACTCCCCTATGATTGAAGGAATGGTAAAAGAGCAGCAATTACAAAAACATTCAGACATACATGAGCACTGAGTTTATATATAAATTCACACCCACCCACATGAACTCAATACACATACAAAGAGAAACTTTCTCCCTCCTTTTCCATAAAAATATGCCATTTTGACAAAATATTTACTGGCAAAGTGAAAATCCCACATTTCATGATATGATTTTATTTCAGCACCACCACATTGTTCTTTTCATATATGTTATTTGTGCTTCAAATGAAATGTGGGATACACAGATATCTCCATCTAAGTTAGTCACCTTTATAATGACAGTCTTTTAGGACATAGTTTCAGCTCATTCTGAAGTAGACACCTAAAAGAGGTCAGTTGGACTCCATCTGGAAAGTGCCCATTTCTTTTCATTGAATACAAAAGAAACCTAAAGGGGGGCTAGCAAAGATGGAAACTATATATATATCATACAAGTCTTATGTTAGGTGAGATGAATTCCAGGCAAAGCAAGCATATTCTGGATTATGCACTAAAAATAACAGTCAAGACGCAATGTGCTTTTTAAAGATGATGAAGAATTCATGTTTATATACCCAGCACCACCAGGAAACTACTTTTCCCCAGGAAAATAAGGCTGCTAAAATAAGAAAGATCCCACAGGACGATTAAAAACTACAGCCCGAGGTCAAAAAAGAAAATCACATAGCTTTAATTAAAGATATCAGTCTTGTTGCTGAATTATAGATACACTTTGAGCCTCTTAAGGGACAGACTTACTTTGTGCCTCTACCTGACCCCATCCGTATATGACATCTATAAGTTAAGCATCTGGACTCTGAATTAGCCTACAAAACACCGCTGGGACAGCACAGAGGCGCTAATAAGATATTTTTTTCCAAGGTACAGACCAAAATGAAGGTCAAGTTTCGTGCTGAGAGTAGAAATGATGATGTGCAACTATTACCTTAATGCATCAGAAACGCTGCTCTTCTCTGGAGCTGCTCGGCTGATAAGGCATTAAGTAAAAGTTTCTCATTAAGGCCACCTTAGAAACTGCACTGTGTCCTTTGCCATAAGGTTTAATCAGATTTGTAAATCCCCAGGAAAACAACCCCGTTGAATAAAATCCCACAGTGTTTTTGCAAAGTTGGCTCTAAAGTCAAAAAGGAGAAGCGAGGAAAAAAAATAAAGCAAGAAAATGAAGGTTCAAAACCATTTTATTCTAGTTATTCTACAAGAACCTACTAACCACAGGTGCCTTGAGATTTCTTCCCTCCACGCTGCAAAAGGAGGACCCACTATGATCCTCTCCCCCATGAATTCTGTCTAAGGGAAAACACAGCACCTGCAAATTTTATCTCGGCTGATCTCACTTCTTCCCTTCTGCTCCTAACACCTTCCATCGCGGTGGGGAAATCTGTGGAATCCCCAAGGAAATCAGAGGCAGGAAGAAGCGAACAAAATCCTCCTCTTTGGAGAATTCAGCACAGCTATTCGGTAGTTTCTATATTTTTTAATCCTCAGAGATTGGTCGAGGTGGGACACCTCACATTGATACAGCCGACTGCTGCACTAAGCGTGTTGCTAATGGCCAGCTCTAATAGATGCACTCCTTATATAAAGGTGGGAGCCACTTTATTTTTCAGGTGGGAAAAGCATGTATCAAACTTTCCAGTGGAAAAATGGATAAAAATCAATGCACAAACGCAACTCCTATAAAATGGGCCCAGAGTGCTTTCTGAATATATTTTTTAATCTCTCCAGTATTCTGTTCTTAAAGACTTTGACAACATAATTTTGCAAAAAAAAAAAAAAAAAAAAAAAAGTATTTATCCTGCATAAAGAGAGCTAAAGACAGCAAGAAAATCTCTCTTCCTGTAGCACAGTGAAACACAGAGAACAAAACTTTTCACCAGCCCTTGTCCCTGCCCATTTATACACTCAGGGTTGGAGAAGAGACAGCAAAATTCCTGAGTGTGCTTAATTTCAACCTTTACTAATTTCAGCATGATCCACGCTTATAAACATTTTCATTAACCATCCCATACAACACTCAGCTACATACTTAGCCTAATTAGATTATGGAAATGGTTTTCAATCAGGAAGGTTTAATTAGCAGCAATTATTTCACATGCTATTTCCACTATGCTTATGGGATGGCACGGGTAATTTCATAATGAAACCAAAAAAAAAAAAAAAGATATTTCCTACCATTTTGTATGCTACTGCTATACGCAAAACACGCTTCACTTTTGGGAGACACAAGTAGAGGCTGCTAAAAGGCACAAATAGTAATATTGAGTTGGGAAATGTTTACTTTCACATCTCAACATCACGAGAACATCCTGATTTGACCCAGATGACGCTTCATAAAAAATGAAATTGAGGTAAAATAAAATTAAACAAAAGTAAATAATAAGATTGAAGTTTTTTCCTGTTTCAATGAGAAAATGCAACATAAACCATAGCTTAGAAGACATCATGTTCCATCTTATCCCCAAAAGTGAGCTGACATCAGTATCAGCAAGACACATTTACATATTCAAGCCTGTAGATTCTGTAGGTCTTATCTCCCGGTCAAAACAACGGGGATAAAATTATGTTCGCCCTGAAATAAAATGCCAGGATTTTATCCTTGGAGAGCATATACGGTCTTATCTAGCTATTGCTGCACATAACTACCAAGCCATATGCTAGGTCAACAGAGCAGTGCTGCTTCGAAGATCTTTTGGGGACAGATTAGGGAAAAAAAAATGAATTTCCACTTTCAGGGAAAGGGTTTCAAGAAAAAAATGTATATAAGGATAGAATCTCTGCAAATAACAATACGATAATTGTCAAAACACCTTTATCCTACATATCAGACTTCCAGATGAGGAAAATCATGTATTATAAATATAAAACTGACTGAAAATTTTTATTTGGGGGCAGATATGGAAGGTAATACCACCTCTCATAAATGTATATGCTGTGTTTTTTTACAAAAATAGGATGCTTGGAGGGAAAAAAAGAAGTATTAAAATATAATTTGCTGAGTGAACAGTTCATTCCACTGTCAAGACGGAGCTTCACCTCCCACTCTAAACTTCCTTCCTTTCGTCAGATTAATTTATTTTGGCCTGATATTTCTCAACCTCAAGGTGAATGTTTTTAAGAAATTTAAGGAAATTGAGTTCGGCTGTTTTTCAATTTTTGTAGTTGTGCTTGAAAAACAAATTACATTCCTAGAAATATATGCAAGAATAACAGCAGTCAGAAGCAGAAGTATCAAATTCAATAAAATTATTGATGACATTGTGATGAAACTCTTATAAAGACTGTGAAAATATCTTTCCAGTGTTATAGGAATTCGAAAAAAAATGATCAATTTTCTCACCCACAGTAAATCTGTATTTATTATGCTTTTTTTTTCCCTCAGGCTACCACAAAATTTTTTTAACAGAAGCAGGTTGAAAAACAACCAAGAAAGCAAGGTAAACTGCTGCAGAAAGCTTGGCTCAATAACAGTTCATTAAAATTTCAAATAAAAAAGCAAGTATCTATACTGGTTATCTTGTTCTTTAAGGGAAAATATATATAATATATATTTAACATATATATTATATGTATCTATATATAATGTTAATCTACTATTAAGACTTAGCACTCAAAAATCTGGTACTCAAAAGTTCAGTGAATTCAGAGCAAAATTTATGTGGTTAATCTTAACCCTACCTGTTGTTTAGCAGCTTCTGCAGAGCTGTAATACACACCTCATCCAGCTTTTTCATTTCAGCCATATATATCTTACCATTCAACTGAATATTTACCCCATTTTTAATAAGATATTGCAATAATTAAAAAGATTTAAGATATATTGGGCTATTATACTTAACACCTACATAGTTTCAACATGTTTTTACCAAAAACATAACATGGATACTGATTTCAGGACAAATCTGTACTGTCTGGGCTATGTTTTCCCTGGAAATCTGATCCATCTAATTTCTTCCCACATACTCTGCAGCTTGGACCCACGTGAACTCCTGGGTATCACAAAATGCCCAGAGTGAAGGATATTGGAGCAGCCGGCGCAGCTGATGAAATTCTGCATTTACCTCTGACCTCGTCTCTTCTTTTAGAATGTGGATTGGTAAAACCCAGGTGTCTACTCTAAACCTACGTGTCGCTCCTTCAATTTGACCTGAGCTCTGAACAGCCCCCAGTTATGTGCCCTGGAGTCAACAGGCATCGTTTTGAAGAGGAAAAAGAATCACAAGAATTCACCGAATGCCAAATTTCACCATTCCTGACCAACATCAAAGCTAGAAATGAAACTAAAGGTCTTTCAACCCCAACTGAGAGCCCTAATTTTTTGATGTCTCTACCCAAAACCTCTTGTTCTTTGTTTTAATTGGTGCTACCAATTAAGAGAGACCCCAACAGGTCTCTTCTTCCCAAGTATGGATGAAAATGCCATCCGTTAGCAGCTTCCATGTGCTCCTACTAAGCCAGTACATGAAGATGTTTTGTTCCTAGAGTTCCTGGAGTTTAACCTGAAAGACGATAAACTATGCGAAGGTCTGATTCATGCTGACATTCTTATTGTAGTAACACAGAAACCATTTAAAATGTCACACCGCTGCAGACATCCGTGTCATATTGGCAAAACCAAGTGCCTTTACCCACAACATGCGCTTGGGGTTGGAAGTATTTGCGTAGCAGGGAAAGGAAGGAAGGAAGGAATGAATTTCTGACACGGAAAGAAAGAACACAGAACTCTGCTGTTCCTTTTGCATTTATAATCACAAAGGGATGTATTTATGCAAACACCCTCTTTGTCACTTTTCAGCTGTCTGAAAATGGATCACGCGGTGAGATTGCCTAACGTGCCCACAGTCCATTGCTTCCTACCGTCCTCCAGATGGAGCGGGGCTGCTGGAGCAACGCTGCACACTCTAATGAAGAGCAGTGCTTTAGATGCCCAGCTCCTCGCCAGTCTGTTTGTGCATCACTGATGGCCTGTAAGAACAGCAACAATCTGACTAACTAGTCTAGAACAAATCTGCTCCACTCCGTTACCCGTCCCTCCTAATCTGTGTTTGTGGGGTGTTCACTACTGATGCAGCCTCCCTTACGCTCCTTCCAACGCCTCCCATCACCCCATACAATATTGCAAACATTTACAAGTCTTTAATGGCTGTAAGCTTGTGTCTATTTAAACAGAAACACATCAGTATTTAAAGCTTATGAATAATTTTCTAGCTATTTTGTCTCTAAAGCAGGAGAGTTGAAATCTCTGTCCTATACTAGCTATAGAGTTTTTTACTTGGGAGGAAGTCTAGCAAAGCACTTCCACTATGAAGCTTTAAAAAAATAAAATAAAAATCTTTTTTTCACCTACTCAAAACCAACCAATGCAGACTGTGGGATTTCCTAAGTCACTTGAGGTTACCCAGAGAGGATGTGAAGTACCTTTCCTTGGATATATTCAAAAGCCATCTGGCCACTATCTGAGGCAACATACTCTAGGTGACCCTGCTAGAGCAGAGGGCTTGGACTAGATAAGTCCAAAGGTCCCTTCCAACCCCAACCATTCTGTGAGTCTGTGTTCAGCTTCCTAAACGCAGCTCAAAACATTAACTTAGCACAGATAAAGTTCACCCATTATGAACCCTGAAAAAGACTAAGGAAACTTTACCAAAGAAAAATGATTATTTTGAAATCAAGACTAAAGCCTTCAATAAACCCAATTCTGCTGTGAAAAGTCTTTTCTAACAAAAATGCAGCCACTGAACTTCCCAGGAGAGCAGAGCAGCCTCAGCACGAGTGCAACCTGGAGCACCCGCATGCTCCGCCGTACGGGACAGAAGTCCCAAAGTGGCATCAACCGCATGAACCACATCAAGGTGCCACAAAGCCCTGTTCGAGTAATCCTTGTTTCACCTCTCATCAGGATCAGCGTTTACCCCTTCCTAGAGGCAGATGTGATTGCCAGCTTTGGCACTGAGCACAGCATCACGCGCACACAAACCCAAGAGAACTGTCTCGCCCATCACTAAATGGACCCGATTGCCAAAACGACACAGTGCTCGGGACAAGGGCAAGTTTGGCCAAGGGACCTCCAGGGGCCCTGACCAGGCAGCAGGTGCTGGGTATCTCACCAGGTTTGTCTTCTGCTCCTTCCTCTCTCCTATTCTCACTCCTTCTTCAGACAAGGAAGGTTGATTACACGCTCTTTCTTGCATGACCTCTCTTCATTCACATTTGATCATTTAAGACTTACAAGCTCCAGCAATTCCAATATTTTCGGATGTGGCACTGTCGCTAATGGCTTTTCCTACGCTTCTTTTTTACCTTTCTTTCCTTTTATTTATTTTTTTCTCCTCTCTTGTAAGTGTTGGTGCAGAAAGACCAAGTTTGATTAACTAGAAAGCTACATTTCCTTTAGGTAAGGCAGACAATCAATTTGGGCAGGAAATGTGGACATTAATGAGCCACAGTAATAATACCTTCATGCTTCTACACTTCCTATAACAGAAAAAAATAAGAGTAGGAGCATCTATCTGATTTCATAACATACTTTAATATGTTAAGCAGAAATGAAGGTAGTCCTTTCACTGTATACAGCAATGACAGTGTTCCCATGTCTTTTCCAAACAGATGATCATTCTACTATGTCATGTAAAAAATAATTCCCATACATGGCACCTTGCTGAAAAGGATGCCAGGAGTTTACAATATGCTACACGAATTTGAGGCATGAGTCCTCCTGACTTTCAAAGGGGTCTTAGGCTCCTAATTCTCACTCAACTATATTTGGAACTTCTGTCCACAAAACTTAAACGTCAGAAACACTCTTTTCATTATGGCTTGTGTCCAGAAAAACACTTAAAGATAAGCTCTCATTAGGCAATAACGAGGTCAGTGGGACTATTTGGGTGCTTAAAAGAGCATGTTTTGGGTCTCACTTGAGGAGAACCCTGAGGGACTGGATTATGAGCACTTATAAAATAAGTGAGGTTCATCCCACCCAGCTCTGGCCAGCCACTACCTAGTTTAGTCCCATGCCATCATCTGGGTCTATTCTACAGCCATGAGAGACCAGACTCCAAATCCGCAATAACCCTTCCTAAAGCAGCCACTGTTCATCTCACACGAAGACTGAAGAGGCTTTTAGGCTCTTCAACCTTGCCAAGACAGCGTGCGAATTGAAATCTTCCCCCAGCCACCACTACTCCTGCACTGGCACCCAAACATGCATTCTGCAGGGACAGATACACAGCTGCTACTTCATGCGTTGAAACTTTAGGAAACAAGCAATTTAAGGATCTTTCCAAATAAGGGCTGAAAAATTCTGTTTGGCAGCTAATTACAAACATGATCATTATAATCAGTCTTCCTTCTAAAGAGTTTGCAATCTGAAAATTGATGAGAAAATGAGATGAGAAATGAGGCACAAACATTAGGATAAGAGAGAGCATGGCAGGGATTAAACACTGTCAGTTCTAAACCCATTAAATTATATTTTGGGGGGTAAATATGATAAATCAGTCTGAAAATAGTCTTTTCTTTTTTTACTTTTTAACTTCAAAACTGAACATCCTCCACTGAGAAAGAAAAAAATGATACAGAACTGAACAAGATGCTGGGCTTTTTCCTATAGAGGCATTTAGCCTCCAAGCGCTCTCTCATTGCCATATCACCCTGCAGAAATCAACGGCAGATATTTGCAACATCTTTTCCATAAAGGCCTCAAGAGATCGTCTGGTCCCGCTGCCATGTGCAGGCAGGAGCAGGACACTTACACGAAGCCTGACAGATACTCCTCAATGAACGAGAATCTATAAAATCTGGTGGGGGCATTGCCTGGCAAAAAAAATCCTCCCACAGGTAAAAAATTTGCCCGGTTTCCAGCATCGGTCTTTCATATCCTGATAACTAACCTGCTTGTCCTTTAGCAAATTTACACTGATCTTCTCTGTCTCCAGTGGGTCTACAGCTTTCGTAAAATCTTATAGCAAAAAAGATGTCTCAGCAGCTCTATTCCCAGCGGAATAACTGCCTTCGGCTTGCCTACGACTGCTCCTGACACTTCCCCGAGTGAGAGTTACTATTTTTGCCTCGCTGTGTATTCAGTTTGTAGTTCTCCATCACTCTTGCTCCCCGCTTGTCTTCTAAGATCCTTTCCCGTCACACAGCAGCAGAGCCCGTTATTCCCAATACTGCTCTGGAGCATCCGATTTCCCCGTCTCGCACACAGTGCAGCGCACTTGCCTTTATTGACATTCGCTCTGCTGCTTTCAGGCTGCCTTTGCGATTTCTCCAGATCGTTACAAATTCTGATCCCATCACCTAAACCGCTGGCAACGCTTCCCGTAACCCTACCTGGGCGCTGTCACTCAGCTCTGCTAATCAAAAGTGTAGAGCAGAAGCACACACAGGGCAAAGATTCCTGCTGCAATTCATTCCTCAATAGGTTTGACAGCGAAGCCCTTAATTACTTTTGGAGACAGATTTTTCCACGAGTTACGAATTCACTGTGTTACCGTTGTGTCTAGATCATCCTTCAATCATTTGCAACGTTATGAATTCACTGTGTTGTGGTTGTGTCTAGATCATCCTTCATTCGCTTGCTGTGAGACCCTCTTGTAAAAAACAGCGTCAGAAGCCTTTTAAAATGCTCAGATACGCCGTATGTGCTGAATTCTTCTTATTCACTACACAGTTATCTCATCCAAGAAAGAAATAGGATTAATTTGCCATGAACTGTTCCTGACAAATCCATGCTGGATGCTGGCCAGCAGAAAAAAAATAGTTTTAATCATTCATGACCAAAATACTCCTACCGAAGCACAGTTGGACTTTTTGACTCAGCACTGGCTGGGATGCAACAGAGGTACCCAGGGGAGAGATGCCATTTTGGTTGCTTTCCAGCTTATTAGGGAGCTAATAACCTCCAAGCTGAAGCAAAAGGGTAAATCCATGCACCCAGGGATCTGTGCTGTACCTCCACGCATGGAGAAAATACTTCTGGATTGCAATAAGGTCTTTGCAGAGAGAGCTGCTGGAAGGCTGAATGCAGAAGACAGACTCAGCTTTTGATGCTCTTGGTATTTTCAACAGCAACAGGAGGCTGCAGGACAGCAGAACTAACCAAATGAGGCACTTTGAAACCATTCACCTGTCATCTTTTATCCCATATCTGCTCTCTCTTAGTAGTGCTAAACACATTACATTATCACAAGCAGCTGTGCCATGAAACCTGCTGGAGATGTGGGCTTTTCTCAGCAAAACTCAGATCTTTCCGCCTGCCAGGACATGCAAAGCGTTGGACTTCTGGAGTTCAACCTGACAACATTTGGGCAAGGAAACCTCTTGATAGATATGAAAGATTAATATTAAAAGCACGATTAAAACAACTACTCCCCCACCCTTAACAACCTCCTGTCCCTTCTGCCTGCTAAATCAGCACTCCTGACCGCGAGAAAAGTGAGGCGAGTATTGAGGAGGTTTAACTGAAAATAGCCGTTTTACCCACTGAAAAGCAGTGTGCACTACAGGGCTCTGTTGAAACCAGAAAGCATCAGTGTGGATAAATGGCCCAAAACCTCCCGGCGAAGCATTTCCAGCCGCGTTCCCGTTGGAACCCTACCCCACACCCTGCCTCCGAGACGGGGAAAAAGGAGCCCTGCAGATTTCAAAGGGTCTCTGTACAGACCCAGCCCGATGCTGCTCGTGAACGTGTTCAGTTTTCTGAAACTTCACGAAAAAAAGAAAAACGTGACCAATCTCTCCAGCCCCTTTTATCCAGGGGATATAAGGCACTGGTGGTTATCTTCTACCTAAGATTCGTTTATCCCTCCAGCATAAAGCACTGTAAAGCTGTGGCGCATTATGACTGAGTCGGGTATGTTTGCCGGTCTGGTTGGATTAATTAAAACTTTCTGCTTCCTAAAAAATACAGAGGTTATGAGTAATCTGGGGGAAACCTGATAACCCTCATGTGTGGTTAACTCCCTCACCCTGCAACCTCATACTTGCACTGTGTGAGCGTGCGAAAGCATCATGTAAATGTGGATTTTTCCACATTTAAGTATCATTTATTTAATAGCAATTTGCAGTTGTTTTAAATAACATCACTAAATCGCACTGAAGAGCATTTCTTGGGGCTCACCTCTCCCACTCACCGCCCCTTCTCTCTTGGTACCATAAACTCATTTAAATGTATTAAGCCAAAGATAATAAAAGTAAAGCTAAGATAAACACACGCTTGCTGTAACCTTGCAAGAATTCTGATAAAGCTTCCCCAAAGAGGCTGCTTTGCAGTTTCAGAGCTGTTGGTCCGAGACAGGTTTTTGCTATAAACCAGGTGCCTGGATATCTTAAAATCTACTGGCGTGTCAGAGTAAAAGCTAAACGAGGAGCATATCCCCCATGCAGAGCTTCTGCCAATGAACCTCCTTGTATCCACCCCAATGGCTCTCACAGACTGAGGTTTCATGAGAAAGCTTTGCACGACGCTCCGTCTTCTGCTTCATCCCTCCTGACCCCTACAAGTAGCTGCTGTTTCCTGCTGCAGGCGACCGATGCTCCTCTCCTCCAAGCCTCTCGATGCAGCTGCTTGGAGGACACGGAGATCGCAAGTTCAGAAGGCTGCGGCTGAACATATTACTACGCCTGGAAACGCTTTAACTGCCACCGCTGAGAGAAACGACTGCATTTGCTTATAATTAAAAGAGATCGCAGAAGGAAAAAATAAATAAATAAATAAACAAACAAATGAGCTGGCATGCTGTTTCACTGCTGCTCAAAAGGGAAAATTTCCACTGTAATGCAATTTCATTTCATTTGCTGCGCCATTTCATTCTGCAAGTGCTGGAGCATAAATATGGGTAAAACAGTTTGAGGCTCTTTCAAACTGGTTGTTAAGGAACTTACTACCTTTCTCATCTGAAATACCACCAGGGTAATTATTTATCCGCTTTTTCCCCTATTTTGCCACTAACTCCAGGGCTCCAAAAGCCTTAGCCCTGCTCTCCCAGGTGACCTGCAACCTTGACAGTGTCATCTCTTTGAGAGGTACCACTCTGGATCGAGGAGATCCACATCTCTCCCACATCCCACAAGGAAAGAAAAATTCCCTTAACACAGGACTGACTCTTGTAGGACGTCCTTAAGGTAGTGTTAGAAATGAATCGCAGCTAATTACTTAATTCTCACAGATGTCCAGCCTTCTCACACTACTGTTAGTTGCTATGCAAAACATTAGCCTGTATTCCTGCTAGCAATTTTTGCTAGAAGGTGATACATTCCACATACACTTCCCTACGGATCAAAAATCAAATCCTTGGACCCTTGGGATGGCTTGTCTGGAAGCCTGCCAGACAAGTGCTTTCCTACAATTATCAACTGCTGTGTCAGTGCGTGGGTTTAGCCACTGCTTAACAAATTTACTGGATTAACCTTCGTGATTCATGCAAACAGCACTCAAGTGGCTAACTGGCAGGGAACTGAGTAATGTTACTTGAACAATAAAAGAAAACACTTGAATAATGAATTAGGTCTTGGCAGGTCAACGACAAGACGACTGACAATCAACCGCAGTCCCTGTCACAACTCCGTAACAGGCGGGATGAGAAAAAGCAAGCGAGGCTGCCTTGAGCAAAGGCCTTTCAGCCCCGTTGCTCAGTATGGAAGGATTTACAAAGAAAAACATGTCAGATGCAAGCGTCTCGCCCGTTCCCAACAGCAAAGAGCATGTTCTGTTCTCTCTGTTTAGGAAAATTAAGAGAGCAGAGCAAGGTATCGAGAGGAACCCACCCACACTGCTCTTCTTCAGCTCTCCCACCAACAACGACGACGTCAGGTCAAGGTTACAGAAATCAAATCTGTTCTCCTTTCCAACCTGCAAAACGCCATCCTGGGTATTTTTAAGATAGAAGCAAGAAGTCAGCATTTCAAGCTGTGAAACTAGCAACACAGTTTTGGAAAGAGTCCTCTAGAAATTGTTCCTGTAGCTGGCAGAAATGACCGATTTCCAAGGTATCCTGTGCAATCACAATAACTACTTCTTCTGCTCATAAAAACACAATAACACCACCAACAAAAAACCTCGCTTGAACTAACAAACCTGTCCTCGCTGTAATTTAAAACCAATCACTGAAAAATAGTAACTATATTATCCCCCAATAATAACAACTCTCCCAAAACCACCCATCTATAAATCTGAAAGTAAACAGACGCCAAAGCAAGCCATGTAGATAAGAGATATAATATCGTCCTAGAGCAAGAAGAACAAAGTACCATTTCTAAACTCCTCTGGGTTCTCCCAAATGCTGAGAAGACTGTTCAGGATTTTCACATCCTGTAGAACAGTGAAGGATTCAGTGTCCATTGCCATATTTGCCTTCAACAGCCTGTTGTGGCCTTCCCTTGCAGAGAGAATCACAGCAGCATTTCAATCCCTGCAGAACCAAATATTCTCAATTTTGATTGCTGCTTTGGCCAAAATATGTGCCGGTTTGGGTCCACTCAGATGAACAAATATATCTATGTAAATGCTACATTTGTGTGGCTAAACCCGTTCTGCTGTCCGCGCCAGGTCGTTCAGAGCTATTTCACCGCAATATTGAACATGGACGGGGCCAACCTCACAGCTCCCTGTCATACCAGCAGCGTGCAGAGGGATAATGTAGGACCTTCCAAGTTGGAAATCTGGCCACTCTTCTCCCACTGGAGGTGTGGGAAAGTACAATGAATAAAGCACTACTCTGATTCACGCATGTTCATTCTGAAGAACGCATCTCTCCCGGATCCTGCAAGCTGTTTTTCCCCTGCCATTGCACTTCCTTCCCCAGGCCCCTGCTCCCTTTCAAGCCTCTCTCCTCACCGAAGTCCTTGCTGTGTTGAGCTGCAGGACAGTAACAGTCTATAAACCAAAATTTCTTTCCCAAATTTTAAGCATGTTCCAACATCTCTGGCTTCTTTAATGCCTTATTCTTTGTGAAAGGCATTGAAACCAGTTAGTCTTTCTTCTGCTATGCTGCAGGAACTGTAAAACCTGCCTGTGACCTGAGCTGGAGCAGCACACAACAGAGGGGACTGAATTTCTCACCAAAGAGCATGAGCTGACAGCAGATAACGGCAGTTTACAAGAAGGGTCCTTCCTGAAGGCTAAACTGGTTTATGGTCATGGTCATGGTCCATTCAAAGGATCTGACAGACCTACCTATTTATTCTATTCTACGCAGCAGGAGGGAGGAAATGACCAATATCAATACAAAATGCGCTACAATAAATCAAAATGTCAATGCACATTCAGCAGGAAATGGACAGCAGGTATTTAAACGGCGATCCTTGGAAAAAGCTTCCTCCTTCGACACAGGATGCTTTCCGTTCATTATCTTTCAAAAGCATCAAAAAGCAACAAATGGAAATATGCCTAAAGAGCACTGGACACCAAGAAAGAGTGAGTGACATGAAAAGAAATCCAAAGGAAGCTCCACAGAATGAGGTAAAGCCCTGAGTGAACGTCCGAGTGACAAAATGCCAATCACACTGAAAAACGCATACGCTCATCCTGGCTTTTTTCCCCTCTTCCCGCATCGAGCAATGGTTTATCAGCAGCTACAGAATCTTAATTTGGCTATTTTTAACAAATATACCATTTTGCAATGCTGCAATCCACCCGAAGGATTTGTGAATCTCTCCAAACACTCCTCCCAGGTCCAGATAACTTTGTCAGCACGAATAGAAAACTTCTGGCTCCAGAACAAGCTGATGCGAACTGACAACCCAGCAAAGAATTTCTTTCATATCTGAAGTTTGCATGAGTAGGCAGCTGGGATTGTGATGAATGACTATCTCTGGTTCCAGCGCTCAGCTTAAGACATTTCTTTGGCAGAGCCTGTTAGAAAAAAATACTGCCAATATCAACTGCTGGTATTAGCAAGCTGCTTCAGGAAAGCTACCAAAGGTGCTTCACAACGTCTCTCTGCTTTCAAAAAGACTTAGTTCAGGGACAAATACTCATCACTCATTGAACTGCAATTGAATTTTGCTATATTTTATCTCAAAATATTGTTACAAACAGAAAACTTTTTTTTTTTTGAGAAACCTTAAATGAACAGTTTTCAATGCCTAGTCGCTCTTTTTCTTGAGGCCAAGTCCTTTTTCCCAGTTCACTGGCCACCTGGATTGCCTGGGAAGGTGTTTTACCTAAGTTAGTAGTTGTGCTTTCCTGCCTCTTTTTGGTGGTTGTGCTGCCCTATCCCCAGCAGTCGGCACTTCCAAGCACGTTTGCCCAATCCTACAGGACCAGTCGCTCTGTAGAAATACTGCAAGTGTAGAGCCCAGGCCTGATGTCTCTTTGCAAGCGGGCATAGTTTCTAACCATCATTCAACTCGGGCAAAAACGTCAGATTTCAGGAGCAGTCACAGTACTGACATGCATGAAATCAGAATGCTCAAATATTCATTGTTATGTGTGCAAAAGATTCAACCATTTAATCACATCTGCACACTTTTATACATGTAAACAAACCAAAATAAATCTGCTGTCTGCAGCATTTGCCATGGCTCAAATGCTTTTCGTCCTATACACACGAGTTGGCACACTTATTTTGGTGGCATTATTTATATGGCAAAAGCAACCTGGATTTAGTCCTCAACTATCCATTTCCCCTGCTTCTTGAATTTTAAATTTTACTCCTACCAGACTTTGCCCACACATCTATAAACATCTTTCTGATTTTCCAATTACTAAGCCCGTGGGCACTGCTTATGAACTGAACACGTGCAGGGTTTAACACACGAGACAACATCAGAACCAGCCAGCAGCACATGAACAGGTTGTTGTCAATGCCAAGTTTGACACTGGTACCAATATCCCCCATCTCAGCATGAGCCTCAGCCATGAAAACAAAAGGGCAATCTAGCTACAGCAAGTGCAAAGCAGACTCCAAGCTCCATTCTCTTTTCATCTACTAATGCCATGTATTTGTTTTATTGTTACTATTATTATTATTATTATTATCATCCACTCTTTTCTAATTGCCCTCTCCCCACATCCTGTACCACTGTTGATTAGCACCTTTTGCAGGACCTTCCTCTGCAAGGCAATAAAAGTCCCTAGAACACCCATGAGAAGTAAATATCACAGTATTTAAAATGTTCTAGCTTGCTTTATTCTCCAAATCCCAAGACTTCTGCAAATACCACTGAGCAGTTTCAACAAATTGCTAATGACCACCTCTACGTTCTCTGTGTCTAGCCACAATAGCTCATTAATACTTTAGCTTGGGGATTTGTTTTTTTATGGAATTAGGAATGTTTTGAAGCACATCAACACATCAAGTAAAGATGCTGTTCAGCACAAAATTTCATTGCACCATGCTATAAGCAGAGTCCGAAAACTGAAACTCTGAAACTTTTTTTTTAAAGCATTTAAAAATTTCCAAACAAATAGCTTTAATCTTCTACAGATCTAGTGAGACTTGAGCAAAAAACCTTACTTTTTATAGTTCAGTATTTCTCCGCGATGAGCAAAAAGTGTCAGCTGAGATAATTATCAGGGAGATTATGCGGATCTTATTTTCAAAACATTTTGTTTGCTCTCTTGTTATCTAATTGCTTTCTCTTTGCAAGGAGCTTAGAAAATAGAAAGCATTAGAGAAATATCAAGCATTATTTATTTAGCAGAAAAATGACTTTCCCAAATGATATTCACATTTTTGGCACTCTTTTCTATATTTTGAAGATTTGGGTTAACCTATGCAGTGTGTGAAATAAGAAATATACCTTTCCACTATTGTTTTTGGACTATTCTGGAGGAGCAGCAAAAAATCATGAAACAGAGAAGAGGTGGAGTAAGAAAAAAGTCTTGCAGTGAGCTCCTTCCTTGGTGCAAAGGTTACTGGGTTCAGGAGATATAAGTAGGACCTACTCTAAGCCCAGCCATAGGTCCTTATGGAATCACTACATGTTTTGCAAAGTGGTAAAACCACATCAAGAAGCAGTTCCAAGCTTCTTCGAGTTCATAGGCAAAAACTGGTTCAAATTCCATGAATTTAAGCATATCTCATAACTTCTAACCAAATCATAGTCAAGATCTTTCAAAACTGCCTTGAAAAGTAGAGATGTCCTAAAGTCAACATATAATTGTGATCAGACACACTTCAGTACCTTAGTTACCACCACAAACAAGTTACAAGCCACAGCACTACAGAAATTCGTTATGTTTTCACTTATAACCTCCAGGTCTTTCTATAAGTACTTGCAGCTCCTTCCATTTATCTAGCCCATCCAGAACGATCGCAGCAAGGGGTGCACCCACCGCATGGGCTGCACAACTCTCTTTGGCTTAAACACCGCAAAATCAAATTCTACTTACAGCCAACCATCATCATGGCCACCGAAAAAATCTTCTCCCCATCAGTGGTTGGTGCTATGTTTCCAAATCCTATCGTCGTAAGGCTTGTCATGGTAAAGTAGAGAGAGGATATGTACAAGGAGTCTTTGCTGGGTCCTCCTTCCCACTGCCCTGAGCCAGTGGTGTTGTACCGATATGGTGTCCCGATACTCAGTGCCAGCTGGTAGAGCCAGCTGTCTGTTTTGATGGTGTTGGTGACCTCGTCGATGACTTCGTAGTCCCCAATGCTGTACCAGATGCAGGCCAGCCAGTGGGCCACCAGCCCGAACACGCACACCAGCAGAACCAGCACAGCAGCACCGTATTCCAGGTAATGGTCCAGCTTGCGGGCGACTCGTCCCAGGCGGAGAAGACGCACCACTTTTAAGGAACTGAAGAGGCTACTGATCCCCTGGAAAAGAATAAAAGCTGTTACTTCCTCTGAAATATCCTCTGAAATTGAACATGATACAGTGATTCCTGGGTCTGCTCTAAATATTCTCTCTTTTTTTTTTTTAATGTCCCCAAAGATAGAAGACAAGATCCAACTCTCTGTAGCTTTGCCATCATTAGGTTAATTCAAGTTTGGCACTTTTAGGTGCAAAAATTGCTTGGTTCAAATTCAGGTTTACAAAGGTAACAAAAGCATCCTACGAAATCCAAAGTGAGACATGTCCTATGCTTATTACTAAAAGGAGGGGATCGGCACTTGGCCAGCTGGAAGCTAGTGTGAGATTTGGATTTGACCTCAGTGAAAGCAGCACAGGAGCAGTCCCAAAGGTAACTCCATGGTCCACGTGGAGTCTCCTTGAAGCTTCTCAGAGCAGTAACATATTAAATCTATGCCAAGAATTGCCATTTTAACCAAACCTAGTTCACTTGGCTCAGCATCCTGTCTCATTACCAGATGCTCATGTCAGGAAGTAACTGTGATGGGTAATTAATTACAGAAAAATCCATCTATCGCTTCTCTCATCCATCAAAGAGTAGCTGGATAACTCTGCTAGTCCAAGAGGCATCATTTCACATTATTCCTAGCTACATCTAATACAAATCCACTAGTTAGATGCAAAATATGCTATCTATAAAGACACCTCATTGCCAGAACATGTGAAAAACAACTGAGGGCAAATTACCATTTTGAGTGATTGCCATAGTGACCACAAGGCATCAGCAAGAAAGCTACCTGCCTTTGCGCATAGCGTTAAATATTGCTGTTAATTTCCTACAGCAATTACTGTTCTTTTTTTAACATTAAGATGAATTAAAGACAAATAAATGGAAGTACAAATATTTAGGGAATAAAGCACAGAGAACACCAAAAACTTAACACAAACATCTGAGAGGGAATGGGAAATATGTATGACCCCCGCAACACACAAATGATTCGCAGTGGATTTTAATAGAGCTTATAGATGCAGAAAGACGAAAAATATGTCCCTGATCTATTGCAGTCCCATGATATACCTAACTTGTACATTAAATTAATTAATGACTCAAAATAGAAGCTTTGCAAAGGAAGGTTCCTAATATAAAACATTCAGGAGCTGAAGACATTTAATTTAAAGTAGAAATTAAGACATAGAAAGCAATGAGGCAAACATTCCTAGTTGCTGTGCCAAGATTAAATTGCCCTTTTCTATGCATCATTATCAAATCAGTCTAGTCAAAACACTGGCTAATTATATTATCAAACAGTAAAAGATTGGAGTTTCTGGAGTTTTCCGTACAAGAAAAAAACACTAATCTCTTTTGCACCTCTGTTTCTTTTCACAACTAATGTTTGAAGGGTAACATGCACCTGATATTTCTCAATGTAATCTTTTTGACAAAGTTCTTGTATGCCTTCCAAATCCTGTTGGAATTTGCCTCAGATCCCTAAATCCTCCATAAATTGAAGTTCTATATTTGCATTCTGGCTCTCTTGATGACTAACACCAAGGAGGCAAGTGGAATTTTCCCATTTTGATTTCTGTATTTTGCATTTGCAGGAGGCACAGCTTTAGCTGAGCGTTTGCATTTCCAGCAAAACAGCTGCCGACTCATTTGTTCTGGGATAAACAGCTGCTGAGGCCCCACACAGGGCCAACTTCTCCAAAAAACAGGTTGGTTTTTACTGTGCTTGTTGCGCAGGGGGCTGGGACTATCAGACACTGATCTCAGCGTCAGGCAGCACAGTGACATGCATAAAAAAGAAAACTACAGAGTTTTCGGTTGTGTATTTCATTAATCTGCATTATATCTCTGTTTCTGCGAAAAGGAGTAATTTACAAATGAAATGCCCAGCTTGGAAAGTTTGTAAGATCTTACTTGCAAAATCGAAAGGGGAAAAGGGCAGGGTAGTTTTTTGAAGAATTGGATCCTATTACTTTCGCCAATGAGGTATGTAGTATTTGTTTCACCTGCAGAGACACTGCTCATTCCCAACATTAAGGCTGGGAAGGAGCTAGAGTTCTGGAATATAAACTCTGGAGCCCCCAGTCTGCAGGTGCCCCACAGCCTGGCTCCCTTAGTGCTTTCCAGGGCTCAGAATCAATCCTTGATCTGAAGAGTTTACGCCTGACACTCAATCCTCCATCTATACACTACATCTTCTAAGTTACACAGACAGTTTTGCTCCAATAATATTAAAAATATGTAATTTATTTCAATGTCTGGAAGAAAGTCTGTGCTGCAATTTATTTTTTAGTATTTTTTCCTAAGTACAGATAATAATCATACATTTATATACATATATATACATATATCATATATATATATATAAATGCAGAAATGTTCTACTTCAGCTGACACTGAAAGATTCTTCACAAACAGTATTTCAGCGAAAGTTAAACATCCTAATGCTGGTCCAGTCTGATCCACTGCTGTAAGACCAAGTAATCAGAGATATATTTACCGGACATTTACATTTTATTTATAATTTTGGGGAAAAAAAAAAGGCATTGGAAGGTTTATGTCTCTTCCACAAAACACTACCTCGGGAAAAGCAATAAATTACATTCCAAATGAAAGTGATGCATCCTACTGAAGGTAGCTGTTTAACTACTGGGCTGGGCCAAGCTGATACCTTGGTAATTACAAATAACTTCTGGTGATAATGGTCTAAGATTCATCAGTGACCTCTCTGACTAAAGATTAGCTGCCTTGAACTACATTTAGGTTATTAAAAAATTCAGTGTTTTTAATTCTACTGATTACTGGCTGCCTTTAATTTCACTTTCCTTTTAATCATATTCATTTCCTGTAAGCATGACTTATAGATACTTATTAAAAGATTCATTTTGGGAGTCCTTCTCCTAAGTGGTGAATATCTGCTTCTAAGTGGAGTAACCTCGGCACTCAAGGAACGCAAAGGTGATTAGAAACCTTGAATGAGGCATGTAATCCAGTTTGGTCCTAGCATCACTTAGCCAATAAACGTTTTTTGATGCTGAAGATCCAGCCTTCTAGCAGGGTCATTTGTCTCCCTATCAGCACATTTAGTCGGTTGTTTGCAGTAGCTGCTGCTCTGCGTGTTCTCTGAGTGAGAACATCTGATCACGTTAGGAACCATTCAGCTCTGCCCCTTGGGAAATGAACAGATTTTGGCCAGCATATTTGACCGTGTCTTCATCAGACGAGGGCTTTCATTCACGTCTTGCTCATCTTCAGTCATGCGAACTACAGGAATTTCTAAATGAAAAACCATTTACTCCAAAACTGTGTTTTGTGTGTCATATATGAAACTTTAAGTCCCAAATCAGCTTTGGATCAGATTACTACCTGACACGCAGCTCCAGCTTCAAAGTGAGTCACAAATCACTGAAATCAGTGGCGACTTTCCCAGTGATTTCAAAGGCAATTGGACCAGGAAAGGCCACAAACAGTAGCTCTGATTGGACCCAGCCCTGCTCATACCAGCACTTCTATTCAGGAGTCAGCTAAGTCACCATAAAAGAAGCCGACAACTTATCCAGAAGGCTCTTTTTGTGGAAAGGATGTTCAAGGTCAGAATAAACTTAGCTATTCGTAACTAAAAAAAGCCCAAGTTTGTTGCCTTAAGTGCCTTGCGGAGCTTCTTTTCTCACTTCTCTATATCCTTAGAAAGCAAATGCAGTTTGATAGAGTGAGGGCACAGGCTATGGCAGCACTCGGTTTGAATTACCGAGAGGATCACTTCCTATTAATAAAATTACCTGAATCTTCCTGTTTCAGATGTGCCATCACACTGCCACACTTCAATCTTTTAGGATGATAGAGGTCCTCAGGCTATGTACCTGCTTCTGGCTAAACCTTTCCAACCCAAAGGCTGAGCAAGAAGCTTCTTATGTCTGTGACACAAGCAGTGAGAACAGATTTCTGCAAAGCAATAAAGTGGGTGCTAAGATCTTAATGAGCACCCTGATAAAACAGACAACAGCAAAGAAATAGCTGTCAAGCTCATGTTAGAGAGGGGTCAAGAGCCAGACACGCACGAGAATGAAGGGATCGCTGCCATTAAGGGAAAGTGCAAGTTAAGAAGTGTAAGAAATCATGTGCTAGTGCCACACATGTCCTCCTAACCCATGAAAGAGAAGAACGGTGTCATATCTATACTAAAAACAGCAACTCGCAGAGTAGTAGAGCTGCATATTTGCAAAAGACATGAAATTTAATGAGCTGGTTACTTGCTAGCCTAATAAGTCTTTTCTGAAGTAGGAAATTATTACATAAACATTTTAAAAAGTAAAATAAAAACAGCAACAGCCATAAGTTTCTACCAGCTAAATATACTGCTAATCTGCTCAAACCTCAAAATTAAATCCCAATACACTGAAGTGGCAAATTGTTGCATTTTTTTTTTTTATTAGAGAATGATGTGTTTTTAACTCTAGGCATTTTTTCAATTAGATTTCACTCCATAATTTTTTATTTATTTGCTATTAGCTGTAGGCATATGTACCACAGCAACAAAAAAAAAATGCAAATTAAATATGTTCTAAAACTGAAATTCTTCCAGCTCTGAATATTGGGATTGGCACTGCATCATTTAACAGAAAAGACAAGAGGAATAAAAGGAAAGAGACAAAGAGGGTTTTGCTACTTTTTTTACATCTTACTGAGCAGCACATGATGATTTTGAAGAATTTATGGCATAGCCAGGAACCAGAGCTGAGACCCTTTCCAAGGAACACTTCAGGACACGCTGTCACTGCAATCCAAGCTGTGACCACCATGGATACAGAGCACCTCCAGCTAAGGTGATAAGCTTAGAGCTGTGTGATGCAAAACAATGACAGCAGCAAATGTTCAACAAAATTGGCCATCAAAGTCTACTCAGATGCTTAGAGGAGCCAGCAGCCAGGCCAAGTTCTTCATCTCCATGCACAAGCAGAAGAAGGGTTCAGCACATCTGTACACGCACATCTGCACAAGCCACAGCCACCCCATGCTGAATTCCAGCCATCTCCCAGGGTGGGATCCATCTCCATAACCCAGCCACCTGCCTCACAGCCATCCATCTAGTCTACATGGTCCAGGCTTCCTCCACAGCAAGTGACGAGAGACTGACATCTCAAAGGAGTGATTCATGCAATCCATCCCGGACATCTGAGGATGGGATGAATCACTCCCTTCCTGGAGAGGTCTCGCTCTCCTCCCACTGAATATGAAGATGATGATGGCTATCACTTACACAGCTCAGGGGAGGAGAAATTAAACTCATCTTTGAAACCTGTACGGCCAAGATCTGGGCAGCATCCCAGCCTTAGAGAGATGGATATTACGGAGCACTGAGTCACCACGCACGACTTCAACTTTTTCATTTATTCTCTCAAACTGGGGAATAAATGCCATTAATAACAGTAGGATGAGATTTTCTGCTCTGAAGAGATATATGCCAACCCAACTGCACAGAGAAAAGCTGCTGGAAATGCCAAGACAGAAGCCATTTTATAAGAGAGGTTTCTAGACATGATCAGTCTGCTTGGACTATGGAAAGGAAAACTGGACGGGATGTGGCTTTCTGAGCACAGCACAGAGACCAACGTGAGGAAAGAAAAAAGAATATTTAAACTAACAGCAAGGTTAGTGGAAGTATATGGGAAATAAAAAGAGAATTTCAGACACCACAGGTTAAGGCAGTTCTTGATCAGTTCATGGGAAATGTGATGTGAAGAACCTGCCTACCAAAGCCAGGACTTAGCGACTCAGAAGGTCCCTGTGAATTTTATTCCTCTTTGTTTTCTGCTTTTGTTTTTATCCTTTAAAAGTTGAACTGAGACAAAAACAATCTCCTTCCAGTATAATTAGACCAGGTATGGGTCTCATCTGAACGAGCCACCTCGGGCTGTCATCAGAGGCAATGGTGAGAAACAGGCAGTTTAGCATGATGTGGCTCTCAGACCTATTCAGACATGTATTACAACACGAGGAATTGCACCCTGAAAGTGTCTGCTTCTCTCTGTCAGCTATAAAAGGATGCTATACTGCCTGGCTCTGTTTCACCAGATGGGCGATTACTTTTTCTCTCACTAGAAGTAATTACAAATTTAAAAAAAAAAAAGGAAAAAAAATCACCCAAACTAATCACTTAGTTGATTCTGCAAGCAAAGCACATAGCTCAGCATTTGGGATGAAAACTGTGAAAAAGGCATCGTTCTTGTGAGCCTTGTGCAATTTCCACCGAGCAGCCCTTGCATGGCGATGCACAACAGATAAAGAAGATAAAGTGCCTCTAGATTGTGGAAACGACTGAAAGGGTGAGCTCTTGCCAAGCCAAACCAGTAAACCTGCAGGCAGCGCTCCAGGAGGAGGAATACGGCTGCGTAGTGCAGGAGAAGGATTCCAGCGTGACATATTGACTGCTGGAAATTTTACCAGCAAATCATTCCCAGAAGAAAATTTCGCGCTGAGCTACTTAAATAGAGCTTAGCTCCAAAATCCCTCGTTAGCTCCTTAATGCTTCTTTACTGGAGCTAATGTTAAAATAAATCTTCCAGCATATCTCAGGCCTTTACGGATTTTTTTTCTTCTTTTTTTTTTTTTGAAGTAATCAATTAATATAATATGTTGCATAAGTCCAAGGCAAAATACTGGAACAAGAAAAAGAAAAAGAAAAACAACCATTTGTTACTACTTTAAGAACTAAATTTAGGGTTGATTTAATTATTTAAGTCCACATGGGAGTAAGGGGCATTATTTCTGCACAAGCTATCTAGATCCTGGGTCCAGATACAAGCAGAGTCCATTTAATGCTTGGTCCTGCACTCTGGATAGCAAGAGACTCACCCTGACTGTAGTGAACGCAAAATTGAGCCCTTATTGCATAGCATCAGCAAGTCCGTTCTCACGCAGTCCCCTGAAGCACCTCCAAATTTAATGTTCATGATAGAAGAGGTGGATGGAAGTTGGCAGAGACAGGACAGGAAAGTATGGAAATGGTTTGGGACAGCTTCTGAGGAGGATGGAAGCTTAGCTAATAGTTTAATGACAGAGGAGTCATAAATTATGGGAAGGAAAAGACAAGAAATGCCTAGAGAGAGTTACCTGAGCTGCAGCTTTTCTGGAGGTACTTCTGGAGTGTTGTGATGCCCAGGAATGTGTGCAAGACCAGGCCGCTCTGTGGCATTTAATTAAGTAAGGGCTCATGCCAATTACCATTATCTCTCTAGGAAAACAGTAATATTTCCAACTGCTGACATCAGCCGTGCAGTTAGTTCCTCTGAGGCTGCATCTGGGCTCCATCTTGTGCCGAGCAATCGCCTTTCCCTAATCCCGCAAGATTCTTTTCCACATACTCATGTTTGTGCAGAGAAACCTAAATAATGTGGATTTGTGCTACTCCTATCAGTGTTATTTTAGTCAGTATCTGACCGGATTACTTTATGCATCTTGTCCCCTTTGTAAGCCTTCCTTTGCAAAGAAAGAGTCACGCAAGACTTGAAGCTTCCCCAGAAAGTACCTGACATGGGATTTGCCCCAATTAGGCTCTTCTTAATGCATCTCTGTCTACAGATTTCATTTAAACAGCTTGTACTCAACATCCGCCTCCTGCTAATGTACACCACACATTAAAAAAGGTGGTGGGAAGGAGAAGACCACTGAAACATAAAATTAAGGCTCAATAGTCCATAAGCAGAATTGGAGTGGTGCAACCTGAGCCTCATAGGCTGCATCCAACTCATTACAACTTTGTCTAGCCTTCCACCATCCCGGGCACTAACTCAGGTCCAGGCACTTCATATCACAAGTTGCCCCTCAAAGGAAGCAGACATTTATGTGTCTACAGGGGGGAACACACGGAAATATTCCAGCACTGTGATCCTTTTACCAGGTTAAAAGCTGGGTTTACCTTGTGACTGAACAGTAAGAAAGCTTGAATAAAATCTCATCTTGAATAAAAACTAAAAACACGTGATTCAATCCTGCACCATAATTGCAGGGACATAAGTGATAGGGGTGAAGTGGGTGAATCATTTATATACTGCACACTAAAAGAGGCTAAATTTATATTTGGACAACCTAGGCAAGCCATTGTGCTTATTATGTTGTGTGCTCTGCTGCACACTACAGCAGGACGGTATTTTTCATATTTAATTGCCTCCTGACTGCATGACGAAGGGGAGAAGCCAGGTCCCAGTCTCAGCGCTGCTATCGTTACCTTGCTAGGAGTTTTCATCATAGCTCAACACTTGGCTGCAGCAAGGGTTCAGTTCCAGGAATTACTTTCTCCATGTCAGCCACCTGGATTTAAAAAAAGGTAGCTAGCAATAAGCTCAGTTTCAGAGCCAAAGCTACCTTCTTGAACGCATTTATCTTCGCCTTGCTCACATCCCGAGACCAGCTTCCACAAACCCTTCTTCAGTAGCTTTGGAAAGGGTAATATTTGTTGTAAGGTATTGCAGATGTGATCATTGCTGAAGGAGTTGCATCAGCTTTTATTCACTTTCAGTTTACAGACTCTGCTATTTTAGCTAATAACAGCGATGCAAAGAAGTTTCTAGCATCACTGAAATAGACTGATAATAGTAATTAAAAGTAGATTACACTTATGAGGATTCCATGCCTTAATATATCCTGCACAGATGACTAAATTTCAAAGGCCATTGGGTCATGTAGTCTTACATTATTAAACAAAGGACAGACAATTTCGGAGTTTTAGCTCATTTAAATTTGTCTGCTTTTACTTCCAGCCAGTGGCCCATGAAAATTAATTTTTGCAGAAAGGAATTTTATGTGTCCAAAATATTTGGGTCCAAAAACTATCCTCACATTACTCTCTATACTTCTTTTTTTAAACTTAAAAGAAAAAAAAAGCCTAGGGTGGGAGACAGGCTGAGAATGTGCTTTTGGACTTCAGGGATTCTGAGCACGTACTTCTCCATTCTGGTTCAATACCAGGAAAATTACTTGGTTCCTTAGTGTGTTTTATAGTTTCCATTCCTACACTCCTATATTGGGAGAATTTGCTGCCTGGTTTTCGTTTAGGCAGCATGAATTTCGGCGCATGTAATGTTTCCCAATTAGAAAAATGCACCACACATTGTTCTGACTTCTGAGCCTGCACCTTCCCAACCAATTTTCTTTAACACTCTCTCTATCTCACTAAATATTGTGCTTTCCTCTTGCTTAGCTCATTTTTCTAAAATCTATTCTGCCTTGTTTTCCTATCCCCTCAATACCACTTAGCCACTTAATTCCTCATCCATCACATCCATCTAGATGACTCTCCCCTCACAGTGTACCTTGCTCTCATTATCTTATCTGGTCTGTCCTTGTCATAGCACACAAATCCCTCTGAGCAGATTGCAGCTGCCTGGCTCTGTACCTCTACACACGCATATTTGCTCCTCTAATTCAGCATCACATCATACTAATCCCCTCACCCTGTTCTGAACTTCTGTGTCCTAATACTTTTCATAATATCTTTCTTCAGAGGCTCTACCTATACTCCACAATAAAATAACTTTGATTCACAGTCAGATTTGCTGCAGGTAAGAATTTCACAAAGCTCCAGCTTGGTCTAACGATGGAAACCCCCCGAGTCCAGCCTTCACCACCACACCAGGAACTCAAAAGTTTCTGGACCTTCTCCCTGAGAACTTTATCATTAACCTTATATTTTCTAGTATTTTCTTCTGAAACACCGGAGGCATCAACTTTAATGCTAAAGATATATGCTCTTAGCCAACCCAAGAGCAGCTAAAAACAGCCAAAATGAAAAGCTAGAAATAATTCTCCCCCTTCTTCTTGCCTTAAGGCAAAAACCCTTTCTAATGAGAAATATTCTCCTCTAGAATGATCAGAATATTCTCAAAGATGTTCCAAATTAAGCTTATCAGTTTACATATGCTCTGAATAGTGCTTGAGCAAACTGCTGCTAGCAGGCCAAAAACTATACCCCATAAAAGAAGCATCAGATCAAAAATGTTAAGTTTCAAAGGAAAACAAAGAACATTAATAACCACAACCACCTAAAACACACAGAGCAGCTCCAAAGACTTAAATGCCATAACTGAAGACATACCACCAGAAAAGCCTTCCCTAGAAAACAGAGAAAAGGGAAAATTTAGATTTAAGAAGGAAAGATCAACTATCTACATAACTGTTTGCAAATACACTTAAGTTCTTTTCAGACATTAGGAAAAGCCGGAGTTAAATGGGCTTTGAAATCAAGGATATTAAGCAGCTAGAGGTTCCAGGGCCATTACACATAATTTTATGAGAGAAAAGTGCTATTATTGGTTCTCTTATTACAAAGGAGTTGATATTTCATTTGTTTGAAGGTCAGTCCCGAAACTGTGGATCATGATACTTTTTTATCATTATGACATTTTGGTTCAAGTTTGTCACTTTATGCTTGCTTCAACTGCACTGCACTATTCCAATGATCTTTTTCTACTGTCATAAATAGCACAGACTGTTTACTTCCTATGGATATGTTAGAGAAAGAGTTTAAACTCTTTTGTTTAAATCTGTACTGCTTAGATATGGAATTATTTTGTTTTACATACAAAAGCATGAAAGGCTGAGGATAATGCTGCATTTCTATAAAAACCAGGCTCCTCTTACTCCAAATGCAGTATCTTAAAAAGCCATATTACATTTACAACCTTGATAATATCACCTCCTTCCACAACCTGACTGTGCAACCTGATTCCAGACGGGCAGCCCTCGTATGATCTAAAATTTAAGCTGCAAGTATTATCACTTCTGTCATATTTGCTATAAATAAAATGGAACAATGTCAAAAGACGGTACTCGGCACAGAGACAGGGCTGGCATCTAAAAGAGCTCTACAAAACCTGTAGCAGATTTGAAATAAAAAAAACAAGTATATAGATTTTATAAAGCGAAGACATGTAAGTGCAGAATGTCTTTTAGAATGTCTTTTAAGAATAAAAAAAAAAGAAAGAAAGAAAACCTCACTATGTGCTAAGAGACAACTGTTAAAATGTTAAAAAATGAACAGACTTTTTCATCTGTTTAGAACCCTAAAGATAAAAGGCTCTGGAGGAAAATTAAAATGAGTTCTAATGCCATTATAGTTGCATTTTAATAATGAATTTTGTCTACACTGCCTTGTGCATGCATTATTTGTCATAGTTATTGCTTGTTTTCCTCATTATCTTAGGCTGCAAGCTCGATTTCTTAAACATTAATATGTTTAGCAGTTAAAAAGCTTTAATTCAGTATCTCTTTAAGATTTGTACCCCTCTTCTCAAGTAGTTCCTAAAATTCCAGCAGTAACTCAAACACAGTTTATAAAAAAAATGGAGACAAGTCTCCCTCCCAATAAGATGTAGGGTGAGAACTCGTCATGAGGAGTATTGCAACATGGTTCAAGACATAGACCTGGGACTTGGAGCTGCAAAGGGACGCCAAGGAGGGGAGAGTGCTGGTTCAGCTCTTGCATACTCTTGTGGATCCACAGCAAAGTGATCCAAAAAGTCAGGCCCAATCACCATCCACATCTGCACATCCATCTACGCGATGGAATCATGATGCTCCTCATCGGACACAACCCAACACCTCAGCATCATCCTCGCCCACCTGCACAGAGCTTCAGTTCCTTGTCACCACTGCCCTAAATTAGCTCAAATTAAGACAATTACGTTTCAGATGAGCCCACAAGCACTTACCTCATCCACGTTCTCAAAGGCATTGATAATGTCATAAGGTAAACAGGACAGAAGGTCAATCACAAACCACGTTTTCAGGTAGTTCATCCGTATGAGCTTGGGGTCAGATATGACCTCTCCACCGGGGCCAACAAAGGTCGTATGAAAGTTCAAAACAATGTCAACCAGAAAAATAACGTCCACAACGCTGTCCAGCACGAGCCAGGCAATGTTGTTCTGTTTTGTCTTAAAGGAGACATTATAGGGGACCATAATCGCTGTGTAGAAGGTTAGGATTAGGATGACCCAGTCCCAAGTGGTCTTAAAAGCACAATAATGTAGTATAATATGTGGTGGAGTCTTTGGAGCTTCTTGCTTGTACTGAGGAAGAATATCAGATCCCAGCTGGAGAACCTATAAAAGATAGAAGAACAGATGTTGCTCTTTTCTATTAAAACATCCTAACGGATTAAAACATCTAACGGATTTCTGCAGAAACAGTGCAAAGAAAGGATTGTAACCATTACAGACTGGACATTCCAAGTCAGTTTCCAAATTATTTTACTTATTAATCTCATGAGCTCATCACTGCCTTAAGCAGACAAGAATGGGTGCTATTTGTCTCCACACAACGAATGGGACTGGCATAAGGTATAGGAGTGGCTTACATAAAGGGAGATCTTTTGCAGGAGGATTGCAGCAAGACCATGCCAATAGTGAGGACTAAGTCTCCTAGAACCACCAGGCCCTGCCCTGCAGTTACAAAACCAACCCCTTATGCCTGGCCTCGGTTTTAACACTGCTGTTTAGCTAGAGCAAAACCCTGTCATACATAACCACTCTTCACCTTGCTTGCTGACCCCATGATAAAGTCAAGTATTACCCTAACCCCCAATAATATTAATCTTTCTTCCAATTTTCTTCAAAAAGTTGCTACTCTTACAAGCTCAATATCACGATTTTTTTTTTTANGAGCAAAACTCTGTCAAACGTAACCACTCTTCACCTTGCTCGCTGACCCCATGATGAAGTCAAGTATTACACGAACAACTTCTGCCCTAACACCCAAAAATATTATCCTTTCTTCCAATTTTCTTCAAAAAGTTGCTACTCTTACAAGCTCAATATCACGAGTTGTTTTTTTATTTCTTGTAATTACCTTTTTTTTTTTTTAAATGCATATTCCTATAATCTCCTGCATGGGGACTTTTGTAAAATCTGGAAGTGGAAACACTGTAGAGGAACAAAGCCAAATTCACTAAAGACATTCTTCTTAGCTAATCTAATTACCTCTTATCTCAGTCCCATGCAAGAAATAAAACCACAAAGGAACACACAGTGTGGTGTGTAATATATTCGGCTGATAACTCATTTGTGTGTATTTTGGAAATAAAAACACATATTAGATTTTTGGATCTTGAGTGTCTATGGGATAAAATAAGTATTTCTGGAAACTCTGAAATTCATTACAGTGCTGCAACTGCCTCATACTGGAGCTGATGAACCATATTTGCAGGGACAGTTAAGGCTGCAAAGAGCAATCCTGTAAGGGTAAAAATGATCAAATGCACAGTGTTTGCTTGATGAAAAGGAGTAAATGGCTCCGAGCGAACAGATCAACATGAACTGAAATATCACAATATAAATTCTCCATTAATTCTTTTCATTCTTAAAGTAAAAAGCATTACTGAGATCATCTTTTACTCCACGCTGAGGAAGATGTGCTTTTCTACATGTCTTATCTGGCCCAATGTCTGGCTGTAACCTAAAGGCATGCAAGCCAGATTGTGCCTACCTGCTCCCACCCTCCTTCAGGTCAGAGTTAGCAATAATGATTTGTATGAAAAGTCCATTAAGCTCACCACGTTGATGGAAAACTGACCCATCACTGCATCAGTTAGCTATTTATTTTCCACAGAATGAGCTGAGTTGAACAAACTCATCCTGTGACCAGAAAATCACTAGAGTCAGGACATAGGAAAAGCAGTGAGAGCAGACAGCAGAAACATCCCTGAGACCACGTCTGCCCTCTCTAACAGCAGCCTTGAGATCAATCAGCTTCGGTCTATTGCAAAACCAGACATTAAGTTCTCGCCCAACAGCAATACACATTGAGCAGCCAGGGATCCCCTAAGATACCAACCTCTTACCAAGGTCCACGAAAGACCTTTGAAGACAGCAGTCACCTGGGGTTCTTTCCCATTTGACCAAGATAAGCCTCACAGTTTTCCTACAACAAACCAACCAGCAAGGTTCTGCTATCACTGCAGCACTCAGAACCTTCATGAAGCTGCTCAGGTCCTCTACGGAGTAAAAGTGATGACTAGTGTGAGCTTCCTTTGTTCAAATCCATGAAACCTCTTTCAATGCCAAAATTGTCCCCAGTACCTCACACAAAATTTTTGGCTTGTGTTTATGACTCCTAATCTGGAGGCCATTTCAAGTTACCTCCTTTCTGTGGAATAATCCATGGACAATGTAGCTCTGTACTTTACTGTCTAATAAATCCAGATGGGGACTGCCTTCCTTAGCCTTCTTCAGGTCTCCGTCTTCCTTACCTTTAGCTGGGCAGGAGCTGGAAGCAGCCTTACTCTTGTTAGTGCAATGAGTTTCTTAGGACTCGTGCAGAAGGCAATGTAAAAATGCCTGATAGCTCCCTATACCTCTGCTGGTGGGGAGTTTAGGGGCTCCCATGCTACTGCCAAGGCATAATTATTATTCTTAACATAACATCCTGCTGAGTTTGACATGGTGTGTGGGTGGCAAGTGGCTGTGGAGACCACTGAACTATAATGATTATTTCTTTCATGCTGCATAAATTTTTAATTGTAAACCGCCAAAGAATACACAATATCTTATTAGTCAGCTATACTCATTATGGACCCTCTGGATTATCCACATACAGAACTAACAAAGATGGCAGAGAACAGTTAAGGTTGGTAACCGTGGGCAGGATGCTGTGCCACAGATAAGCTGCCAGGAAAACATTCTTCCTTAGACACAGAGGCATGGAGAATGGCTCAGGCAGGCAATGATGGACCTTTACTCAGGAGCAGCAACCACGTCTGTACTCCTGACGATGCTTTATGTAAGCAGCTCGTAACAACTTGCAAGGGAGAAGACCCCACACACTTCAAGTAATCCATTCCAGGTTGTCATCTCCTCCCCAGTCAGAGGTTTTCCCAATGCCTAAGCTAAGTCTTCTTGATGTGATATAAGTTCATGACTTTTAATCTTACTTGACTGGAAATGGTGAACATTTTACTTCTACCTTCTTTGCAGAAACCTTGGACATATTTGCATGTTGTTACCATATCTTCCCCAGTATTCCCTTCCCTAGATTAAACCATTAAGGGGATATAACTGGATTTACAGTACATTGTAATGTCTTGAGTCAGAAAAGCAGTAAGTGAGAATAACTCAACAGTCATCCAAGCTATTGCCACACTGATAAGTGATAATGCATAAAAGAAATCACATTGCCAATGCCTGAAATCTGTAGGTTTCAATTCTCATCTGATTTTAAGCACAGTCTCTTCTACAGAAGTGCACTAAATCCAGAAGGGGAACTAAAATCATTTAAAACTGCTACCAGTTCTTAGCATCAAACTCAGGACAAGCCATCTGGCACCAAGCGACTAGGGCTGTCATTTTTACTAGCCCATATATTTTGACAATTTCATTACAAATGGACATGAAGATGAAAGCAATGCCTTGGTTTGATCAGTTAACCTGAAGGCATTCACTTGTTGCAACATCTGTACTATTGAGGAGATGTTCGCAACCTGCCAAAGAGTTGACGTAATGATTTTTAAAAGAAGAAAAAAACAGTAAGGACAGGCGAAATACTGCAGAAATGACTTTTGCAAGGACTTTTGCGAGAAAGTGTACATGTGGTCAGCATGCCTGTGCAAGCCTGGAGACCCAGACAGGCATATTTCCAAAGAAGAGCAAAGAACATCTGGTTTCCATCCCACTTTGTTTATTAGGACCACCAGAAAAATAAACGACCATCCACCAGAATATCCAGTGCTGTTCTGTGCACATCGGATGTCAGACGTCATGAAGATGAGCAAACAGCATCCCCAAACTAAGCAGTGGCAATAAAACGAGAATTACAGGCATGAAAGTAGGAACATGCAAGTCAAAATGACCTATGGAAACCCTTTTTTATGAGTGAAAGAACCAATCTAGCTGAAAAATGTGGCCTTGGCGAACAGTGCTTCCTGAGGATGAGCAAAGGATGCACTGAAAATAGCACTGAGACAATATTTCCCTCCAAAAACATTATTTAGAAATGGGAAACAATTTTTCCCCTATCTCCTCCTGCTAGAGAGGTGTCCGTTCCACTTACTTCAGCTAAGCGGGAGTGCTTGTGCACCACCTCGGCCTTGTTCATGGGCGTGAGCTGCTGCAGGACGCTGCGGCTGTTCGTCAAGGCTCGCGTCAGCCGAGCAAACTTGGTCCAACCTGCAAGAAACAAGGAAATCGGGTCAGAAGGACCTGCACCTCATTCATTCCTACTACATCTCCTTCATATTCGCTGCTATTTAGTCTCAGAGTCAAGTGGTTTCTCCCTGAGTTGAGGCACGGCTTAATGCTCTGGGCTTAAAGATCTTGCAAAAGAGGAAAAATACCATTGCTTCAAGGCAACAAGGTGTAAATCGGAGCAAAATCAAAATACTCTGGCTTGATCTTTCTTCTGCATTTTGCGGACACTGTTGGAAGGATCATGTCGTGGGATCTGCGGAATTACATCGCTGCTGAAATCGAATTGCAAACCACTAAAGTTATCCTAAAGGCTCCTACTTGAGTACAAGTCTGCAACTGCTGCAGAAGGAACATCCTGCCCAGCAACAGGACAACCAAGGCTGATCCAGGACCACAGAAGCAGGCCCCAAAAGTCCAGTCCTTAGTTCCTTACTGTTTCTTGCATCAACTAGAATTTCAAGAAAAAAAAAACTAAAAATCTGAAAAACAATATTAACAATAATGATGATGCTTCAGACTAAAAAGTAAAAAGATTTTACAAGCAGATTAAGCATGAGTTTTAAAAAGGCATTAAGTAATACATTTAGGCATTAAACTAAACAGCTGCCTTAACAGTGGCTCGAAACCCGCACACAGGGGAACCCCGGGGAATTTTTCTTCAGCGTTCGGAAAGCAGCAGGCACAGTTTATTACGGACAGCCACGCAAACCAGGAACACACCATTAAGTCCTTTCTGTTGGAAAAACGCCCATGTGCGACAGCTGGTGCCTATGCGTCAGCGGCTGAGGTATTAGACCATGGTATCAAAGAAGAGGCTGGGGTTTTAAGCAGCAGAGCACCTCAGGGTTAACCGGCAGAATTAAAAATTCACAGGCCTACACAAAGGAAACACCTTCCCATGAGCACTGAAGTATATTTTCTTTTATGGCTTTAATCCCTGTTTCAGCATGAGTTATTTTGCACTGTGCTATTTCTCACAAATTCCACCTGCTCAACATTTGGTTTAGGCAACTTGATATGCATATATTTTTAATATAGTTAAATATATAGTTCTTTATAGTAATATATAGTTAATTTTATACTTTTTAATATCATATACATAACTTTATCACTATATATAGTTAGAAATAATATGTTTATATATTGCTTTTATATATATATATATATAGTTATAGCAATATACAGTTAATTATATAGTTAAATACACATGTGGCATACTATCAAGCCTGTTATGGCAGAAATGAAGTCCAGGCGCAGCTTTTACTCTTACCTAACTTGAATGCTGAGCAGGTGAAAACTGGGGGGAATGTCAGATGTTGGAAACCCAACATTTCTGTATTAGCTTGGTTTGTTTCTAAATGCTGTTCTCTGATAGGAGTCAGGGACTTGGAAAGTTAGGGGAGGACCCTGAGGCAGATAAAGTAGGGGGCAGAGAGCAAATAACAAATAAATCTGCACAAAAAATATAATTTCTCAATGCAAGTTACTACGTAGATATTACATTCATGCAAGTATAAATCTATCATCCCTCATTCAGCATGATCTGAATATCATCATACACTAGGAGCACTACGCAAATTCACATTTAACTGCGTAAATATCACTTCAGAAATGCGCAATAAAATGAGCTGTGAAAAGACAAAAAAAACAGTAAAATATTTCCATTTTCAAATATTCCATTATATTATATTCCAAAACATTCCATTTTCAAATCCCAACTTAAATGTGAATTTCTTCACATTTCACATATGCTCCCAGGGCTATCCAATTAGATGTACACACTTTCTGTATGAAAGTGTCAGAAAAAAAGTGCAGTGATCCAAGCAGGAACTATTTGCTTCTTCTAAGACCTTGTGGTTTGCTTTCTCCTAATCACTGCTGAGAAATCTCTTAATATCCCCTTAGTAAGAAAAACACATGACCTGCATTCACCACTAATAAATGAAACCTGGGGAAGCTGGGGGAGATACCACAAGGTGTTGAAGCAGGATGCGTGAGACAAGTTCCTAACCACAGTGACCCCTTTTCTGTAAAACAGAAGACAAGAAAAACTATGACTTCTTCAATTACTTCTGTTCCATCTTGGTGAGATCACCAGTGCCCTGTGAAAGGAAGGCACCACATATTTTAACATTCAGATTCATCACTCTGCTCATCTGCTCTGACCCCTTCTTCTCGCACTACAAAACATTTCATCACGTCTCCTCTGCAGCAAGACCAACACTTTCAGTTCAGCTAAAAACCAACCTCACGCCTCTTACAAAAACCTCTCCAGCCTCATTAGAGGCTTAAGGTTTTTACATTTATTCCTGCCGTGCGAAGCAAGTGATTCTGGATGTGGGAAGCCCTGACAAGGCCAACGTGACCTTCCTCTAATCCTGCACCAAGTCCAGCATTCCTCTGCTCACACCAATCTATCTGCAGGAGCGTGAAAAAGCACCAAGCTCTTTTGTTTCCTATTTGCAGCCCAGCAGAATTAAAGACATAGCAACAGCAAGGTGCTGGGCTATGAGTGGGAAGGTGAAAATGAATACAGGCTGCCTCGTGTCTTAAATAATCTGCACAGGGTACACTTCTGTGCTTCTTGACCTTGTTGTAGACTAGCTAAGTTCAGAATTATATTTAAAATCAATTTGTGTGTCTAAATAGACCAGGCACGATTTGTATAGCTGCCTACTGCTGTCAATGGTTCTTCAAACGATACCTTCCTTTCTCTCCCTCTATACACAGCGACTTAAAAAATGGTAATTTTATCCCATGTATCAGTGACCTCCTGTCCCCCTAAGTATTTTCAGTCTGGAAGGAGTAAAGGAGCTGCACAAATAACAGGTGTAAGAGGGAGGAAAAAATTACTTGTGAGGAAAAAGCAACACTTCTGATGCTCTCTTCAGCTCAGCTGGATTGTGTCTTTCTTCCAGGGCACCACTTGAGAAATAATACCCTGAGCAGCACTCGGATTCATAGGAACAAAAGCAACGTGTTACAAGATCACATCAGCAGCCACATCTCTTTGTGGGGTGCGGGGGAGCCAACCTTGGTATTTCAGCCAAAAGTGAACTCTGAATTTGCGGAATGATAAACACAACATTTCTCCCCTCACTCTCTTCTAGTTCCTTTCTGATTCACAGAAAAAAAATAAAAGAATTTGCATCCCTTCCTTTCAAATAACTCACATGATGCATGTCCATTCTCATGACCTGTGCTAAGGATCTCTATTGCATAGGAATCTAGCAGTGTATTTCCTTGCTCCTGTCCATTACTCAAACTAGTTTCTTTACATACTCAAGAACACAAAAATGCAGATTTAACAGCTCCACACAGTTGCTAAAACGTGACATGAACAACAAGACCAACATGCCCAAGGAAGATAAGTGTATTCACAGCAACCCGGTCTCTGCCTTGGACCAGCTGTACTGTTTTTATTCCGAGCTGCAGCTCTGCTTTCAGCTCCATGAGCTTGTCAAGTAGCTGGTCCTTAGCCGGGTGCTTGAGGGAGCACAGGACACAAAGGGATGAAGCCATCGGTCAAGGAAAACGGGCAGAGAGCCTGAACACCTTGAGACCTTTTGCAGCTGGATCAAGTACGTTCACTGAACCGTCCCCTAGACACCTACACGACTACAGAAACGATGTGGTCCCTGGAGACAGTATCTCCAGCTTGCTTCTTCACAACCCCTGCCCTTCTGGCCACCAATTTGCTTCTCCTTAACACACTCCACAGATCAGTTCAGTGCACAAACACTCTCACCCATCTTTCACAACTGCAGTTTTTTTCTGTGCTACTTAGTAAGCCAGGAAAATTCCACCTAGGTTGAAGATGCTGTTGCAGTATATGGCATGGCATAAGAGGATCAGGGTAAAAGCTGTCCAAAGCAAGCACAGCAAAGGAGGCTTCCCCAAGCACTCCCCTGCAGAGACGGCAGCTCAAGGTTCATGAACTGCATCGTATTGGTTTAAAGTTTAAAACCATATATCAGAGATTATGAAGAGCTTAAAAATCTCAAGGCAAGATGTTAATGTTGTTTATAGTGTACCTGCCCTGAGAAATCTAAACTTGGCTAAGTGTCCCTAGTAAAGCATCAGCATGGCTCTGCTGGGTAGCAATTAACCTCTTTACCAAGGTTTGTCCATCTTAAAAGGAACAGAAATAATGAAGGCTTTTAAATTAGTGCATCAGTGAACTATCCAATATCTTAGACGGTGGAGGAAATGCTTAAGCTAAGAATGATAGTATTGGTCAAAACAACTGCAAAGGGCAATTACAGCCCTTCTAACAGCCATTCCTGCCCACAGGAGTGTAACACCTGCAAACCCTGCAAAGGTCATTCCTTTCCTCTGGCAGTGGAGCATGAAACAGTTAACCCGCTGCAGGGCTTAGCTAATAGACCCTCTACGACTTGAACACAAGGAAGGAGCAATGCTTAGAGACTGGCAGTCTAGAGTTGGATTTGATAATACGCACGATACTCGTGCATCAATAGTTAGCATCTTCAAACCTGCACTATTTATGGAAGCTCAGCCAGTCCGATCGTTACAGTGCTGGCAGTTTGCTCCTTGGTAGCGGTAAATTATGGCCAAACAGCTGATTGTCTCTGCAGAAAACTTTACTGTCCTGCTGTTGCTTTGTCAGAGAGACAAAGCAACAAAAGGGCCTCGTGAATAAATACAATAAGAATCAAGTAAAGCTCAATTACTTTTGCAATCCAGTGAACCTATTTATCGATCCAAAAAAGAAAAAAAAAAGAAAGAAATCACACAGTCTATGTACATGTGATTTTACCACCATTTTAGGATGAATTTCCTGAATACCACAAGGCAATTTGGGGCATATCACTCTACCTCTCTGAGCTCCAGTTCCTTCTCCATAAAACAAGCGTAATGCTAATGACCTATTTTTCAAGTCATTTTAAAATCTACTGATGACAATTCTGCAGATTCATAACCACTTGCCTACATTTGTATACCACCTATTTTTAACATAGATTGATATAGCTGTGACTCTACAGTAGACATCTTAAATCCCATGTTTCTGCATACAATACTAACTTGCTATGCATACACATGTAAGGCAATCAAGACGCTGATTTCCCACATGTGTATAAAAAAATAAAAAATTTTTGGAAAATAATTTTATGCAGAATAAACAGTATAAATGTAAGTCACCTGCCATTTAAAAGGCATCTATCAAATCATAAAACGGTGCCATTCATCGAGCAAGGGATGGGACCACACCATTCAAAAGCTAAGGACCAAAAGGCAGGCAGCAGGTAGAAATGAGAAGGCAACATACTACACAGCAGTGAGATTGGGAGGAAAAGGGAATAAGCTTTGAATGGGACATTATGGCTTACGAAAATGGGTATGGAAAACTAAAGACATAAGGAAAAAGGCCTTCCCTGGTTGGGTTTATTACAATAACAATAGAGTTTTTAAAGAGCTTTCAGAGGACATCCAGAAGGCTTTCTGTGCCCATATGCAGAAAGGGCAAACAGGATGACCCACGCAATTACAGGTTGTTTAGCTCGGTCTCCGTGCCAGGCAAAATGAGAGAAAAGCTGATGCGAGTCTCAATACGCTTAATAAAGGAGAAAAGGAAAGGAATATAATGAATGGCTGTCAATACAGAATGATGTAAAACGTCCCACAATGTTAATTTCATTATTTGATAAGAGCATAAATTTGGTTTAGGAAGGCGGCCAAACGTCTTGACAGGACCAGCTGCACGCCAAACTCAACAGATGGCCAGCGGCACAGCCAGCCTCTACGGACGCTGGAGAGGCACGAGCCGGGGGACCTGCACGTCCCCACACTCCATCACATCACCACGACTGGCCCCAGCATCTTTGGCAACCAGCTTGCCCACGGTCTTGGCAGCTGCCACTAGTCTGCTGCTACCCCAGCAAACGAGCTGCAGCAAATTACAGAGTGGTTGAGGTTGGAAGGGACATCTGGAGGTATCTAGACCAGCCTCCCGTCTCAAGCAGGGTCACCTGCTTCCTCCCTCCCTCCCAACACCACCCACGGGTTGGCACCGACTGCTGCTTTGTCATCGTGCTGCATCTGAATCAGCCAGGAGCCACAGGTTGGCCAAACCCTCCGGTGCAGCGATTGCCACTGAACTGACATTGCCTGGCACTCCTGACAAAATATTGAGACTATAGAGTTGAATAAATTACTGTTTAAATGGGGGAAGAACCTGATACCCGACAGATATCAAACAACGCACTGAAAATAGTGGAAAACACCAAAAAAAAAAATTACTCAGAGCCTTTTTGAGCCTAGGGAGGGGTAGGTCCCCTTCTATTCAGCGTTTTTCTTTATGGTTTGAAAGTCACTGATAAAATCACTGATAAAATGCCCAGATGACAGGGAGATTAGAGGAATGTTAAACAGTAGTGAGGGCGGTCACGGATGATGATGTGCTTCAGAACTGGACGTGTGCCAGTAAAGCGTGTTTTAAATGCAGAACAGGTGTCTAGGAGAAAAGCAACGCAAATTATATCTACCAAGGAGTATCCAAAATATATCTGAAGGGGGAAAGGACCTTAGGAAAGAATAGTTCTGAAAAGGATCTAGAGGTTTTAGTAGACGAGCAATTCAGCATGCCGTTTGCTTTGGCAAATCTGCTCCTTGGATGAGCAATAGTCAAAATTCAGCATGGAGAGGCCGAGCAAAGGGCAGTACTGAGGAATTAGCTACGCACAGACCTGGCGACAGCACTGGCTGAAGAGACTAATTTTGGGTCTGGGAGGCTGAAATCCTGCCCAGCACAGCTTCACCCCTATTGCTACCAACTAGCCGGATTAAAGGGGAGCTGAAATGCCCATATCTGCCACAATCAAAAGTCTGACTTCAGACTAGACAGAGTTTTAAGGAGCTCAATTCATTCAACTTGATCAAAGGAAGGTTGAGCAGTGATTTGATTATTTCTGTAAGCACCTTAACAGGAAAATTTAGTAAAGTGGAAAAAAAAAAAAAAAAGCATAAGATGCCACAGCAATAAGCTAAAGCTATGTTAACTTAAATAAGGCACTTACTTAAAGAAAAAAGAAACCATAAATGTAATGAACCATTGGGAAAAAATTACAAAGGGATGTGGAGGATCCTCAGTCTCTTCAGATGTCTAAATCAATACTGGATGCTTGCCTGGAAGGAATGCTTTAGTTAGAACAGGTTCACAGGTTCAGCACAGGGGAAACTTGGTGAAATGCAGTGGCCTGTGATATATAGAAGATTACACTCTTAAACCATATTATATTTATAGTTATTGTTTTAAATATTGCTCATGAGCATTCGGCTTTCTGCATAGAAAGTGTACCCATTTGCAAAGAATTACTGCTTTAAAAATCAATATTCAGTTTAATCCACTCTCTTCTCTCTCATTAATTCACTTTATTTCGACAGGATTTCTTTTTCATTACATATTAAACTTCTCGAAATTTACAGACTGTTAATGTGTTTTCTGAGTTATTGATGGGGTGCACACTTTCAAGCTCCAGAAATACGCCTGATTTCTGTGAAAGACGCTAAGCAGTCCCAGAAACTGAAATTCTCCACTCCTCAGCAGAAATCTGTCGCAGAGGTAGTCACTGGAAGGAGTGAGGAAACAACTACTTCTCCATGATTTTGCAGCCTTTCTAGTGCCTGCTAAGATTGCCACCACCTTGTCACAGCAGATGGTAACCAGGATGTCTGTTCTGCAGATATCCAAAGATGAGCACGGCCACCTTAGAAATTCCTCCTGGCTATTAGTAAGCTGGTTTATCCCAAACAGTTGGCTTCAAACACCTTGTCTTAGCGTTGTTCTTTGAGTTGTCTACTGTGCCCATTGAAAGTCCATACAGGGTCCTAACAAGAGACAACTTCTCTTGACATCTCTCACAGACCTCTCCTAATGCTCCTGGACCTTGGATCCAAGGGAGATGGAGCCCATCTGGATGAGCCCTGCAGCCATAAGCTTAGGCTGGTCTCCTCCTTCTGAAGGTATTTGGGGAGAGAATCTCTGAGGACCAGAGTAATGCCAATCTGCACCAGCAAACAGCTGCAACTGGGTGGCTGTAGGGCTGATATCCTTATCCCTGGGTATCTCTGTACAATCACAGCTAAGTGCAATAAAAACACGGGAAGGATATCCAAATTGCACCCTGTTAAATTACTGTTATGGATTACTGTCAAGGCAAAGTATGCAACAGGGTACAGTGTGCTTCAGCTAAAGGTAGAAGCCTAATTTTCATGACTTTAATCCCTCCACCCACTTCTTCTATTATCACCAGGATTGATATCCCCTCAAGGAAAAAAAAATTCCTCTATGCAACTAGCTATATATGCTTAATAACTTGCACTTATTAAAGATAAAAAAGGATCAGAATTATAGGCTTAGCAAGGATTAGCAGGCATAAGTGCATATTTCTGCAACTGCTACACTTTTTATAGCCCTGTCACACTCTGAGATAGAGTTGTATCATTATATAGTTATGTAACCATAGAGTTATATCACTTGCAGCATTACAGCGTTGTCCCAGACAGCCTTGATTATCAAAGTCTGGCTATGTCAAATGAAAAAAATAACATTTCAGGATACCACTGTGCAGTCGCCTGACCCCATTTGTTAACTGAGATGGTCTTGAGATGTAGGGACCTCATTAGCAAGTCTTTGCATCCCAGTGCAATAACCCATGGGTATTCCGTATTCATCAGAACTTCCCAGCCACTTTAGGCAGCAGGCAAGCCTGATGCTCCTCTCAAAAGAAGCTCAGGACAACCAATCCTCAGCAGAAAAAGCTTTCAAGTTTGCCTTGGAGGCAAACTTCTTCACTGACGGTAACAAAGAAAATAAAGCCATTGCATAACTAGGTGAACTCCACTATCTGCCTAAAAAATGCTGATAGTCATTCTTCCATCCAATTAAACCTTCAGTTTAATATAATATACAGCACTCTGGGCTTTAAATGTTGTTAAAATTAAAGTGCCTCAGTTGCCTTTGCCCCTCCATAAAAATGGCTTCCTACTTCTTTCTCTAACAAATAAACTTAAAATCATTTGCGCTGCGTCTTTGGCATGACTGAATGTCTTCAAGTTTTGAAAGGTCATTGGGTAAAGACAGAATAAAAGCACAGCAAGCTGATAAAGCACCCAGCTGCGACCCTGCAATGGTACTGAGCACAAAAGAAAAAAAAAAATCTTTGGTTTTTATTCTCTGGAAAAAAAATACAAAATATGATCTTTCATACACTTGCCATGGCCTTCCACCTGTGCTGCATAAGGCATTCAGCCAGGACACCTGCAGCTCTGGCTCTCAAGCACCACAGATATGACCTGTTGCTTGGTACTGGACACAGAAAAAAGTTTGCATTAGCAAACAGGAGCAGGACAAAAAAAGGAGGAAAGTGCAGACAAAACACAGCATAGCTCTTTGCCCCAAGAGGAACAAGGCATCATCCTAGTGACCAAAGACAACAGCATCAGCTCCTACAACACCTCCTGCTCCATCACTGCCTCCTTCACACTGCCACGGCCAACAGTAATGCACCCCTTGGCAGATGCTGCATTTGGGGTCCTATGAACCATAAACCAAGCAAAGGGGCAGTTCTCTCTTCACCCCACATCCACACAGATGCACGTGGCATCTTCACCCAGGTGTGAACATACTAAGCACGCAGCTGAGCTGACCATCCCTTCCATCATCACAGTCTTTGGTGCTTCCACTTCAGGTGCCAGTTTTGCACCATTAGGCACTTTTTAAGTAGTTCACTGTGCACAAGCCCCCACTTCCCAGGATTCCTGTAGACAGTGCCAGGATAAGAGTGAAGCCAAGGAGCCAAGTTGGCCAGATCTTCAGTGTGGAGCTGCCGGTACCTTCTCTTCAACTGAACATACCAAGACACCAAAAAGGCTTCCCGTCCCCAAAACTGTATTTTAGTGGAGTGATGTAGCCCTTAATTATTCTTCAAATTTAGGAGTGTCCTTTCCTCCAGTCCTGTTCTCAGTCCAGTAACACCCTGCAGCTTTCCAGATTGCAGCACATAGAGTCTCCTCAGCTACCTGGGAAAAATCTTTCATTTCTTTTGCTCCCTCCTGCAGGCAGAGCCCCCCTCTCCTCCTCCTCCTCCTCCATTCTGACAGCAGTGGCACAGACTAAATGATGAGCACGCAAATAACAAACCAGATCCAGCGGCTGCCACAGTGCCCACAGCCTCTCTAATTCCCTTTGCTCCCCCCAGCCTAGCATGAGTGATGACAAGCATATTTTTTTTCCACCAAGCCTGTAAACAAGCATGTTTGGAGCCCGTGCTGGGCAAAAATCCCACCTCTACCTTGCAAATGTGCGTCAAAGTGATACAGTTATTTTCTACTCGCATCCTGCACCATCGCTGCCCGCATCCTGCTCCCACCACCCCGCAAGCACATCAGGTGAACTGAGCAGTTCATCCCACCATGCTGAAAACACTGGGTTAGGGAAGAAATAAAAACAAAGCAAAACAAAAAGACAAAAAAAAACCAAAAAGGATCAGTTCCTAGAGCAACTCTTAACTACTAACTACACAAGATGCAGACTGTTATGGACAGTCAGACAACGAATAAACGGATGCTGGGGCTACATCCCGATCTCATATGGCCCTGTTGTAGGATGCGTGCAAGCAGCTCTAACTTCCCCATATATTTTAAGCAGACAGGTCATGCAGATGCTCCGCAGCATAGATCTATCCTTCATTATGATCTTAAATACTATATCCTTGTACCTCGTAGGAGCTTGATATAGTGAAGCTTCCCAACAAAGCAATATACCTTTGAACAGTACAAAATATACTGCTATGGAGGGATTATTGCATAATGGCATCAATATTTTATTTCTGTTGAATTTTTCATCTCAAATTTACTGCTCCCATAAGTAATATACAGTAACTCATCTGCACGAAGGTTACTTATGTATTATGTATTGCATGATCCTGGCAGAATTTCTGAAGCAAACTCCTTCCTCCTTTTTCCCCCCCACTTCCTCCTTTCTGCTTTTTTTTCCTGTTTTTTTCTTATATTTTAAACAGACCTTTAAATGACAAAGTCCGACACTCAAGAGCCGTATTTCACCAAACTGCTTTTTCAAACATAGATTTAAAAAAAAAAATGCTAAATTGTAATGTGTATCTTTACCAATCTCCTAATTCAACAAGAAAGTGGCCTGTCCAACAGCTTCCAAGCACATTGTAATATTATCTGCAAGGAGCATGAATTATGCATATCTCATACTACGGCTGCAACAGCAACACCGTGATCCCAGGGCAGCGGATCCCGCACATCGACTTGTTCCAGTTGCAGAGGATAATGTGCAGTTTTCACATCCTTGCAGGAAGACAGTGTGAAGATTCGGATAGTATTTTACTGATAAAGGAGATAAGAGGTAAGCTCTAATTTATGCAAAAGAAGAGGAAAAAAAAAAGTGATCTGTAATTATGGAACCTGTTGGATCAGTGCCCTAACAGAAGCACCTAACGAAATCTCCTTAGTCTCCAAACATCTGCCTTAATGTTGCTTTAAAGACAGAAAAAAAAAAGAAAAAAGAAAAAACAAAGCCACAGACCATGGCCCCATCTCCCATTTTCCCTAGAAAGAGAAAGAGGCAGTTTCAAGCGCTGATTCCACATGAAATACGTCTCAGTCTGCCAAGAGAGCATCAGAATGGAAATCCTGAAAGAAGATTCTTCAAAGATTGGCTACTCCGTGCTGAACACCCACTACAAATTTTATATACGCTGGGGCAAGGACTGCATCCCATGCTCTCAGACCTGCAGAATTAAATCCCTTTCAGGAATGCCTAAAGGACATTTATCCTTAAAGGTCATATTATTTCCCAGGCAGAAGGATTATGCACTTTGGAGATGAACACAAAACAAAGGAATGTTTACAAGATGCAACGAAATTGTGGAGACCATAACACAGTTATGATACGAGAGAAAGTATTTCTATATTAGAATCTTATAACTTTGCAAAAAACATTCTTTATAAAGTCTGACTTTATAAATTTGCTTTTCAGTTATCCAAACATGCATAATAAGTATTATTTACACCATTAAGAAAGTAGTCTAAACCCTGTTTTGCACTCAAGTAGCAACAAGCTTTATTCTGGAGAGGACAGCTTAGGGTGCATATGCTTCTCCATGAGGAATCATGCCCTCACCGAGCGTGAAAAGTAAAACACAGTAAAGGATTAATCATCCGAAATTCCAAGAGAATACAGGATACGGATGCTGTAGCATATCACTGCTGGTCTTTGCTTTGGGTAATGTGATGCTAACATAATGTGCATGTGAACTTGAAACAAGACACATGTCTTATGGTCAAACTTGGGGAAGGAAGGAAGACTTCCCACCCTCAGTGCTTCATCTTTCACTTTTATGCATAAATTCAAGGTATCAAAACTCTGACAAGTCACAAAGCCTTTCCACAAATCAAGACACAGATCACAGGCAGGACACATCCCTGGCACAAGTCTCAGCTTGGGCAATGCATTTTATCATATATTAACAACAGTAACATATTTCATCTTTACCTTTTGTTGAATCATCTTCAATTGGTTGCTTGAACAAAGTGATATCTTTAAAAGTGCACAGGAACAAAACAACTTTTTCGTGCTCATTTCTAATGGGTGCAATTTGCATGTAGAACCAAACTGGGGTTCCTGAAGCAGAGAAAAAAGGCAACATTGGACTGTGGTGGAGCACAAACCTTGCCCAACCAGTACACAGAATACCTCATATTAAAAAAAATAAAATAAAATACACATGTAGGATTAGCTAGAAGTGGTCTTAAAATACACCTTCCTTATCTTTAATTTCCTCCTGCTAAAGGACAATAACACATTCCCATTTTTACAGATTGATTAAAATGAGGAAGTGCCACCAATCTCATTAGATGACAGAATGGAGACAGAAAGCTAAATAAATCTCCACCCTGAAATAAAATTTATTCCCTCCCTCTTGCTGTTGTTTTTTTCCACTGTATCTCACAAATATGAGAGTCTACGGAACAGGCAAGTTAAAAAACAAAAGCAGGGGTGGGGATATCTTTGAATGCTTCTTAACACACTACACAGATTTGAAAAACAGAAGTGCTGGAGTAAACCTGCCCTCCATCCCCATGCTCTCCAGGCCAGAGGAGTGTATTCCAACACATGAATTTGCTGTTTAGCTTTGCAATTAAAGGCAAAAATCATCTTCAAATCTCCCAGCCAACAGACAAACAATGCACAACATGACTTTTTGGTACATCCTCACTTTCCTAGGCTAAAATTCATGCCCATGCAGGAGGAGAGCACATAGCAATCCTCTAGGCACAAGGTGTAAGGAAGTGGACTGCTGCTGTGAGGAAGGTTTAAATCCAAGGGGATCCTTGACAAAATTCAGTAGTGTCCAGGTGGACTCATTGGGATTAAAATAATAACTCACTTGCAGTAACCTGGAGAAAGGGTGAAGAGCAAGCGCCGTTTGAGATGGCTCCAAGGCCATTACGTGAATTACTTGACAGCACCAATTCCTGGCTGCTAACACGAGATAAAAGACTCTTTTGATAACTTTGAAGAAAAGTGGCCATAGAAGTGGCAAGCTGGGTAGCGGCTCAAAAGCAGGTAGAGAACATCACGTGAATGCGAACTTCCCTGAGCATTATCCATCCATACATATGTACATATATGTATGTGTCTGAATAGGTGCTGAGTAGATAGGGAGCTTAAAGCAGAGGGCTCTATATGAGGGAATGCAGTAAAGCAGAAGATATTTGCAGCAAATCTGCAGGTCTAAAATAGTTGACCTACTAGAGAGGGTAAAAAGCTACGGTGAAGTCAACAGGCATACAGATACTGCCTAAAAATAATATTTCTTAAGACCATTTCTTGGGTGGATGTGCAGGAGGAAGGGAATTCAAAACCGAATCTCACTTCTAGTGATTTGGGGACATTTCTTGTGTGGGGATCTCATTCAGGATTTCTTTTTGTGGAACCTCATCAGATTCCCTTCAAGGACACAACCCACAAAAGTGAGTATAATTCACAAAGAAGGATTCAAAGTAGAGATATTAGAAACCAACTACTTCTCGGTAATCTGAAGACTTGTCCTGAAAAAGGAGCTCTTTTTCTAGGTGCAGAACCTGTGGCAACCAAAATACCAGTTTCTTTATGAAATCTTGCTCCAAATTCATCCATATGTCAAAATCAACCATTATTTTGGTTGATTATATATTTTTAATATACACCATCACTCCTAGCATCATACATAAATATATACATACTATTTTTCTTGTAGAGGAGAATTTCAAAGCAGTTCGACTCATAGTTGTCAAAAGTCTGTCGGACTTTTTCAATGGTCTTCTTGTCTGTCAATTCACCGTACATAAAACTGAAAAAGAAAAAGCAATTTCCCTTTTATCTAGACAAGCAGCAACTTTGTTACAGGCATTTTAAATTGCCTAAGCACTAGAGATACTATTAACTGTCATTTATCAAACTTTAACCATGATTTACACTTCATTTAAATATTTAGAATATTTCAAGGTTGTTATGAAACCTGCAAAAGTATGTAACCATGGCTGCCTTTTTACTGGAAAGCAGATTTATTCCCCATCATCTAATGTTTCATTAATTGCTTTTTTTGAGCATATCTTTAAGGATATTTTATTAAAAAAGAGATGATAACATATAAAGTCATTATTTCTATGACTACAGGTCATGAGAACATTGCTGCTAAAAATGAAGAAAGCTGAATAAAACCTATCAAATCTCCCAGATTTTCTTGAATTCTGCTGAAAAGTCTTCTGGAAGAATAAAGGAACTGAATGCAGTTAAAGGTTGTTGGCTAAATTGATGGCTACAAATCTACTGTTGAGCTGCACCTTAGACAAAATAACTGGATTTCTTCCACTGAATACCCATCACAAATGAAGGCAGGATGTAACCAAGGGACATAAAGACTGTAATTCTCTGAAAACTCAGCACAGACTGAGCATATGAGTTCTCCCACTGCGGTTATGTCTGCACTACTCACAGATATAACAAATTTGCTCCTTGTTTTCTTATTGCATGGTGTTTACATTACATTAATGTTCTCTAATCTTCCAGTGAAAAAACGGAAAATGCTAACACACTTTCGAAGATCCACTCCTCTCCAGACCGAGGTTATAATAATGTAATTTTAGCTGTGCTATTTCTTGCCATTCAACCACGCCACCTTTCCCTTCTGTCCCAGGTCGGATTTTCAGCCGCTATGAGCGAAGCCAGCGCCGCTGACCTCCCTCTGATGCCTTCGCCATGAAACCGCCAGGCTTTTACAGCCCCGCTTCCCTGGATTAAAAACAAGTGCAGGCTGCTCCGTGCAGATTTGCAATTACAGAATTGAGGGAAAGCTACCAGAGGATAAAAGCTCCCAGGCACTTAGATGAATATACTTTTAATTGATCAGGCATCTTTTCCCCTTCGTTTCCTTTGCTCACAAACAGCTTGAGCTTCAACTGAAACCTACATCAGACAACACTAAGAATCTGAAATACAAAAGACATCAGCGCCTCTCTGGTTTAAATGCAGTTTCTTTTATTGATCAGTAGACCTCCAAAGGTTCAATAAACATTCGTTTTATGTTCACCGTTCTGAAAGAAACAATAAAACAGTGGTTAGTGACTTGGCAAGCATTAAAGCACTCAATGAAGGCCAGACCGTGGATGTCTTCTGCACGTTGCTGAAAACCCACGGGCAGAACGGGGCTGCTCCCGGAAAACAGCGCTTCCCAGCGCGAGTAACGGGAGTGAAAGCGGGTCACATCGCTACAGGCGACCAGGGCCACCCGGAGAACTGCTGATAAATGACACGTCACAGCTGGTCCCCTCGGGACAGCTCCGTCATGGAGATGCCATGGACTGGTTTTCACCAGGGCAACTGGATTTCCTTTTTCGCTGTCCCTGGGATTCAAAGCAACATTCCTCTCAGTCCCGAATGGGAGAATAACGTGAACCTGTTGAAGCATTTGACTCTAAATGGCTTCAAATGCAGAAAGTCATCATTAATTGACGTTAAAACAACAAACCCCGTGCCGCATTCTGAGCCACGGACACACTCGTCAGCTCAGTGCTGAACACAATCAATCAACTTTATGCTTTATATTAAGCCAGTTCACTACTGCAGTGAACCCGTACAACTCAACTCCTGCATTATTTGCACATACAAATAAGTATTTTAAAGGATTGTGAATAAAAGCATCTTTCAGAAGTCAATTCTGAATAGCTGTCACTGAAGGAATGTCAAAGCACCTCCACTGTACAACTTACGTAAGATTTCTGCTCATCACAATTTCAATCTACTTTCAGCTGTCCTATTTTGTATACACGGAAGGACTTCCACTTCTTCAGTCAATCGCTCTGTCTTTTTCCGCCTCGTGTTTTTGTTATTTATTGCTTGTCAAGTACCTTTAGTGCAAACTGTACAAGACAAATATCAAAACCACCCTGCTACTGGGGATCTCATAACCTACAAAATAGATTTATCAAAGAGAAGCAAGACTTATTGAAATACTCCCAGAGTATTTCCGAAGAGAGGCACAATCATAGATAATTTCTCCCGTCTCTGCAATGGACCACTCATCTTTGAAGATATCTGCATCCATGCCTCCCTTTGAAAGCATCCCTTCACATAGAAAAGCCACACAAAACGCTTTTCGTTGTGCTCTTCTGTCCTTTGCCAGAAGCCAACACCTTCTGCAGGGGTCATCAGAATCGTCCCAAGCCTGTAGCGTTTGCCAGGTCGGGCTTTAATGGCTCCTTGTAAGGAATTATCAAGGTTAGACGAGAGGTAAAGCACGCGATCCTATATCCGATTTACAGCTCTGCTTATCTGAAAGCATCGGATGAAAATGGATCTGTTCCGACGGACAAATATCCACCCAGAAGGAACAGCGAACACTGATCTACATATCAATAGCTTCAAAAGTCCGAGAGCTAAACGGGCATCCTTTCTGATGATAATCGTTAAAGCTCCCCAGCTCCAATAGCTGTTCTCGGCGGGTTTCTTCGCATGGCTTTGGCAGCACCAGGGGCCTTCTCGTGCACAAACATCCAGCCACGGAGGCAATATCCCAGTAACAAAGTTGACTTTTTTTTGAACAGCAAGTCTGACACGCTGCACACACCAGGCACAATCCTGGTTCTTTGAACTCGATGGGAACATTGCCATGAGCTCCTCCGGAGCCAGGATTTCACTCGCAGACGTTTCATCCCACTTGAAACGGCAGCAGCTCAAAGCAAGAGAGAGCAGAGATGTCGACTGGCGTGCTGCAAGTGTTTCGGTGCAAACACTATCTGTAAACAAGCACTCGAGCAAGGGGATCCAACTCCCTCCTGCTCTATCGCTGGGAGACAACACACAGAGGGCCCAAGAGCTCCTTTCCTCCAAAAAAACAAGCAAGCACCCAGGTATTTCCAGCCCTGTTTTTGGCTCCTGAGTATAAGGAGAGAAAACAAAGCAAAGCCTGGAGCAAACGCCAAGTGTAAAATGCCAGGGGAGGTCTAACAAGCCCCTCAACAGGTGCCTACTTCTTGTGAAATCTTGTCTCAAAAGCTAAATTTAACCAATAAGCAACAACACCAAGGGAAACCTGGTATTACTTGCAACATTAAAGAGGGTTTTAATGGTTTGCCACTGTTTATTCTAACTACATTTTCATGAATTTTGGCCATGGGACATGAAACAAGCAGTCTTCCCACGCTGCAGTAAATCTGTTGGTGCAACTGGACCGCAGGGGTTTCTGCTCCCTGGTTACCTGACGGGTTTGGCAGGGTTACTTGCAGGTTAGAGGTGCTGGAATGGGGGCTGCAGATGCCCATCCACCTTCCGGACCATCAGCTCCCTCGGGAGAGCTGCACGCACATCTCCTTCCACCTAAACACCCTGCACATTTTAGCACTCGCGTATATCAACTCCTCTGAACATCTGCCCAGGTAAGTGTGTAATTTCTGGTGCCGCACGCACCTAGATAAAACAGAGTTCACCTGTTCTATCAGTGTTCACCTAGCCTAAACCTTANGTTACCTGAAGGGTTTGGCGGGATTACTTGCAGGTTAGAGGTGCTGGAAGTGCAGCTGCCCATCCACCTTCCGGACCATCAGCTCCCTCGGGAGAGCTGCACGCACATCTCCTTCCACCTAAACACCCTGCACATTTTAGCACTCGCGTATATCAACTCCTCTGAACATCTGCCCAGGTAAGTGTGTAATTTCTGGTGCCGCACGCACCTAGATAAAACAGAGTTCACCTGTTCTATCAGTGTTCACCTAGCCTAAACCTTATATATTCTCCTTTGTATATGTCTGATAGAACTATGGAATCTGTGCTAATACTAGGGAATTTCTAAGTGATTTTCCTGCCAATGGCCACAGCGGTGCTGATTAAAAATACATCAGATGGCCCCAAAATCTAAGGAATTACCAGCTTCTTACAGGACTAACTCACTCCCCAAGTTGGAACAAAAAGCATTCGCACTCCTACTGCTTTCAGTTTGTTCATCCTTCCTTATGGCAGGAAGAATGCCATGAATACCTGAGATTCGATACAATGATGACACACGAGCAGTTTTAAAATAGGGAATATATTGTGACCAAAATACCAGACAGGGGCAAAATAACCCAATACTGAAAAAACGAAGGTTTATCCTTTATCATACTTACAATCAGAATCAGTAACAATTCAAATGGGACCCTAAGAATCAGGGGTTGGATTGCTTATACCTGTGCATTTTCTTTAATGGCATTTTTAACACTAAAATGTCTTCCAAAACCTATAATTAAGGTGGGTCATGAAAACATTTTTACCCTGTGACATTTGCCTTATTACACTAAAGCAAACATTCTATACTAAAGCATATGTAAAAATAATTTTATGTATAACATAACATAATTTGGGCAGGATGTCTCCGCTTTGGCCTGAGTGCCTGACTCAAATAAATAAATAAATAAAATAAAATAAAAATAAA
>VWPW01026116.1:188750-202516 GCA_013389825.1 Crypturellus undulatus
AAAATAAAATAAAATAAAATAAAATAAAATAAAATAAAATAAAATAAAATAAAAGTAAAATAAAATAAAATAAAATATCTGATGGTTCCATTAAAAAAAAAAAAGAAAAAGAAAGAAACTCACAGTGATGTTCGGTTAAGTAAACCTAAAAAAGGCACCACTGACCTTGAAACTATTTTACATTCCACACAGCTGCAGAGCTCTTCATTAGAGAGAAGCTCCAAAGACATTTCTCCCTGGTAGGGGACATGCTGCATGTCAGACCACGTGGAAAACTTTCCCAGCGTTTTATCTGCAGAGACTGGGATGTCATGTACGGGGCAGGAAAGATCACACTCTGTATGTACCTCCCCCAGCTAAAACCCGACACAAAAACCCAGTGTAGCGAGGTCACCCCAAGATCCAGAGATGGATGTAGACAATGAAGATAAAGGAAGAAGAAAATTCTTTACTATCAGACACTTTTTCTACAATAATTCCTCCTTGGATCCGCATACGGGTAGAATTTTGCTCTAAGACTCACTCAAATGTGACCAGAACAGGATCCTTGCAGAGGTAACAAGAGCCCATCACGTTCCTGAGGGAATAAACCTTTTGGTCCCCTCAGTTTTTCAGGTTTACAAGGATATTATTAAGAGAATAAACCCGTATTTTCCCAACATTTTCCTACAATCCCATTCTGTATTTACAATGTTTTTAACACACACACGACTTAGCTCACAGGGAAGCAGATCAAGTTCGCTCTGCAGAAAGCAGAGATGATAGGAGAGAGCAAAAGGGGAATTGTGTAAGCCTATTTGGGGTGGCTGCGATAAGGCTGCTGCTTTCAGCCCCGCTGAGCATATTGACTTTTCTGCTATTGCATGAATTAATATTTCATGCCAGCAGCATATGCCCTTTCCTTTTCCGTGGCCCAACAGAGCACACCTGGCCGCACCGAGGAGCCTTGTGCTCCCAAGGTCTCCCCTCCTGTCAGTCCCCAAATCACCCATGTAGATACACAGCATCTTCTCCCCAGCACCCTGCAGTTGGTAGCGGGACCCAGTTTATTTTCCTCTCTCTTTTGCTCTCACGCAAACACACGGATTTAGTGTTTTCCCAAAGCTTTTTAAAGAGGGCAGCAGTGCGGGCACTGATCCATTTAAGAGTCTTCATTTCTGCAGTTTTCCTTGCAGTTATATAGTTACCAGGGGATGACATAAATTTCAGAACTGGGCAGACTTAGCTTGCCTTAGAAAGATTTGGGGTGGAATATTTAATTTCTAGATGTTCAAAATTCTAGATGTTAAAAAAAAAACCATATACAACTGGAAATTAGTTTTCTTTTATTTAGGACTAAATCTTGCACTATTCTAAACACTACCCCAGATTTAGCAAAGGACATGTGACATTAAGCATGTGAGTAGTTTGCTAATCCTGACGGAACTAAGCATTGATTTTACTGGAAATTAGTCAACCACGTGCTTAACTGAATACATAGGGCTAAGTGCTTTACAATAATCTGCATAAGTGGCTGGTTTCATTCATTTTAAAGCCATTTTTAGTATTATAGCTCCATTTTAGTTTCTGCAAAACAAAGCTTTTCATATATCAATCCCAGTTTCAAACCCTATTTTTCCTTCCCAGCAAATTACACTTTCAAAAGGGCATTGAACAGACAGGCCACCTACCTGCAAGTGCTACTTTTCTGCATGACGTCGGCTCGATGATATCCAGAGAGTTTACAAAAACCGTCATTACTATAAACTACAGGCCAGTCCACAATCTGGGCATTTCCCAACAGAAAACTGGATTCTAGAAAAAGAGAGAGAGAGAAAGGGCTGTTGTCAATCACAAAGTACACTGCAGTCAGTCCTTCATGCTACCCAGCAGATGCAGAGAGTTACTTATGTTGGCAACTACTATACAGCAAAAATTTGAGAGCTCGCTGAAGCCTAAATGAAGCATTAAGGCCAGATCTTGAAGAAACAGGATGGCTTTTAGTAAAACAAGTAGCTTCTTTCACTCCAAATACCAATATAGGCACTAACTCCAGTTCAGAAAGGATTCATCTATTCCCCATGCCTGGGCAGGATATTATTTGAGTTGGTTCTCCTACATAAAATAATAATAATAATACACATCTCAGATTCGACCTTACACGGCCTGGCAAACTGAGTTTTCGGTGCTGAACCTGATGTTGCCAGACATGAGGATATGGACAAGAACCAGGGGCAGGAGGGAAGAGGCGCCTGGCAGTGGGTGACCCACGTAGCCCCTAGGTGAGCTGGCATTAGACAACCCAACGGGACACTCAGGATGACGGTACAAGCTACGAATGCCAAAAGGGACTTGAGATGGGACTAACACAAAGCAAACATCAAATTCTGTCCAAAAAAGTGCCAGTGGGTGGTTTGGGTTCATCCTAGCAGCACAGCATCAATTGCCATAAACATACAAATCCAGGCAGGGAATATTCTTAGGAGGTTGAACCTCAGATTAGATATCGCTTCAATCATCTGTGCTTTCAGTCAGTGCCTACAGTTTATACGCAGGGACTGGCACCAACATGCGATGAGTTAGTCCTAAAATAATCTGGAACGATTCCTCTGACACTGTTTTTAGCGAGGCACTACTCAATAAAGAAATATCCATTTCCCTTAAGCACAGCACTCGAGTATTTTATGCTCACCAACATCACAAATGTTTCTAATTTTGCTTCACGATATTCTCTCATAGTGTATCAGCTAGTAGAGAATCCAAATTGTGGTTTCTGATGATCTTCTGACCTTTATTTATTTATACTTTTAATTTAAAGCTTCATTTTAACCGTAGATGGAACTAGTGGAACTAGTAGGTATGTTTGGCCCACGCACTGATAAAAAGCTATTAAAATGTAGCTACTGAAAAGCTATTAAATTCAGCTATTAAAACCCACTGCTATAAGGAAATAATAGCAGAGGTCCCGTTCATCAGTTTTTGCCAGAAAATTTTCAAGCGATTTTTTAGGAATTATTTTAGTACCAGAAGAATGGATGTGCCCATTACTTTCACAGACATATACTCAGGTGCATGCACAGTCATTTCCATAGAAAAATAACAGCAAGTTTGCATGAGCTGCCTTCTCACCTTATTTATAACTCTCTGACTAGAGTGCAAATCATACACGTTATTCCATTAGACAAGGAAAATGTGCAGGGAAAAAAAATGCTTTTTATTGTGGTTTTCTTGCTTTACAAGCATAAATTTTTGAAAGAATAATCTAGCAGCAATTGGATTTTCTACAGAAAAGTAGATTGAAAAGTATTTAAAAGCTAACTGGCGTGAGAAATGGAAGCCTGGATTTTGCTTAAGTTCAAATCTTTTACTTGAATTCCCTGCAAACCCAGTTTTTAAATGCAGTACCATTTCCTCAGCACAAATGCCTTACACAGGTGAAATCCTCATATCTGGAAATCAAAGTGTTTGATAGCCCAAACTCCCACCATATTGTCACTCGAATGTTTGTGTCTCTTTTCCTTTTGCAGAAGTATCGGTCTTGCATTCCATGCAATTTGCCCTCAGCTTTTTAAGGAATAATTTCGTTCCTGCCCCGCTTGCTCATCCTTTCGCTGCCCGAGCGGGCAGGAGTTTTGACTGCGCAGAACTTGGCGGGGGGCAAAACATGAATTCACCCAGCCAGGACGATACCCCGGGGATGCCAGGCAGATCCAGGATCCATAAACAGGCAATCCTGCTTCTGAGTCTCCGTCTGACAGAGGTAACCTTGACCTGTGTATATTCCTGTGCACCGGATCGGAAGGTGGATGTGCAGCCAGCAGAAGGCATACAGCAGCTGGCTGTTCTATATTATGTGGATGTATATGTCTTTATAGAGGAGGATCTCACAGTACTGGCTAGGGAATTCATCAGACTGATCAAAACCACCGGACACTGGGAGGGAAAGAAGCCACCCTATTCATATGTCATAAAAACAGAAAAGAAAGACAGCAAAATTATCCTGATAGATGTTAGCATGTGTTAACAGATTAGCTCAGATATATAGTATATATGCTAATAACTAGATCAGATATTAGAATGTGCATTTTCTCTTGTGCCCATAAATTTTCCTTTACGTGCCTGACTTTCTTACCCATTTCCTAAGCAAGCAAGGCTTGTTTGCCCATGCTTGGCACGTGAATACATACGTGTGTCCTACTCCAGCTGAACAAAAGCCTGAATCAATGTTTGCATCTTGCTAGACACATCTCTTGTCCCCATAAATTTTCCTTTATGTGCCTGACTTTCTTACCCTTATTTCCTAATGAAGCAAGGCTTGTTTGCCCATGCTTTGCAAGAGAATACATACGTGTGTCCTATTCCAGCTGAACAAAAAGCCTGGATCAATGTTTGCATCTTGCTAGACACAAATGAACCCAAGTGCAGGCGCAAAGCCATGGGAATCCATGTTTCATTAATGCTGCTGCTCAGGGAGCAGCTTGCTAAGATTTAAGGAAGAATGGGGGGGCACCGACCCCCGGGTGGGGTTACCATGGCTCCTAACACCATCTAAAAAGCATTAGTTTGTCCAGGGTGTAGCAAACATCGTGCTTTTACTGTGCCCCAATGGCTCAGCATTCACTTGCCTCACCCCTTCCCTTCATTTTATCAGTAATCACCCTATTTCCCCCAACCAGGACACACATAATAATTCTTCATTATTTCTATGATGTCTCCAGATTGAAACTCCAGACAGGTTTATCTTAACATTAGCCAGATTGTATCTAGCTGTAAACATCCAAATCGAGCATTAGGGACATGACATTATGGAAGAACTGTCTTTCGGGAGGACCAAATGTTTCCATTCTCCAACTCTTTTGCTTGCAGGGAAGTTGCTCATTCCCATGCACTTACTCTTTGCATGGTTTCCGTGCTAAGACAGGTCCATCACAGACGTGTCTCAGACCAAGATCTATGTCACTCTGACTAGCAAATTCTGCTCTTGGGGTGATTTCTTGCTGGTTGCTTGAACTATACTGGCAGGGATGCAGGACCCAAATCTACCAGCAGACTTAGACCTGCTTACAGTCCCCAAGGACTTGGCACCTTCGCACAAGCCCAATTCTTCATTCGAGCACATCAGCTACGGAGAAAGACAAGTCTGCTCCACCACCACAGCCTGCAAAATGAAGAAAGATCTTTTTCTTTCTTTCTTATTGGAGGATAAGCATTTGTATAAGGAACTTAGGGGCTTATAACTGAACAACACAGAATTCACGCACTAAGCCTAAACCTGAGCAGCTGAAGGCATCCGCGTTTCAGGTGCAGCACGACTTGGCTGGAAGTGGAGTATTGCAGCAGGTGTTGTCTAGGGCAGCTGAACTTGGGGATGGCAATGCCTAAATGCAGCTCATGTTCTGATATTGGCAATTTAAACCCAGGTAAAATGAGTGTTGAGGCCTATAAAGGAAAGTCTGCTCTTTCCAGGCACAGCAGCCGCAGCTTCCCAAATGCTTGGTATTGCCTGTTGCTGAAGGCAGCAGGGTAAATCTGGCAGAGCACCCATTGGATCCAGTGTAGGAACCTCTCTGCACCTGTGATCCCCATTACTGCGTGGCAAAACATCACACTGACAGCCCCAACACGCAGCTGACTTCAACACCTCCATAAACGATCAGCCTGAAACCTCTAGTAATGCACTCCTTCCTGCTTGGATTTTTTGAAGCACTGAAAATGCATTTGCACTTTCCATTTCCTTAGAGATCAAAGTTAATTTTTATTATTTCTAAGGTTGTCCTGGTGCCACTGCCTCCACTCATCATCATCTCCACCCCCATTTCCCCCTGATATATTGCAGGATGTGCAAGTTTTTTCCACTAGACCCGTCTAAAACGCTGTCCGTGTAGAGGGGCACTGGGAAGCAGGGCTCAGAGGGTGGATATGCCCTTCGGAGTTGCTGGATTCATCTTAGGAAATCAGCAGGCACTTAATTCACTAATATAACTCAACTATTTTCAAAGTTTAATATATCTAGCAAAAAAACTTGGAAATTAAATACAAACAGCGAAATTCCAGATGTGGAAGACATCCTTGAGGCAAACAGTTGTGCAAGACGAGGTACCTGCCGCTTCCAGCACTTCTCTTTGGCACAAAGGCAGCCAAGGCAATAGAGCAAGGAGCCTTTCATCTTGCTTTCTCTTGCAGGAGCTAATATTCAACACAGCACCGAGTCTTGTTTTGTTGTTAAAAAGAAATGACCGCAGTGTGCAAGCAGCTTTTTTAACCAACAGAACGCCCAAAGCGGTGTAAAATCCATGTTATGTAATCACAGGAGAGCAAGAACAGCTAAATCATTTCAGGAGATATGTTTAGCCAAGTGCAAAACATTGTCTCTAATCATCTTTTTTCCTCAAGAATACTTGGGTATCACTTGTAAACAAAACTGTCTGAGTATCCATCTCGGAATCCCATCTCTTCCCAGGAAAATACGCTAGTAATTTAAGTCCCCTCTGAGAAGATGTTTGAAGAGAAATGAAGTAGCAGCAAAGCAGAATTGGAAGGGAACAACATTTCCATGTAGGAATGAATTACTAGCCGAAGCAATTTGCCTTTTGTGAAAGTGCTGTCTTATAAAAGTCCCCAAACACTCTTTCTATAGCTACACAGGGTTCCATATATTCCCAGTATCTTCCTGGAAAACTCACGGGGTTCCTGAGGAGGGGGGAGAAATCTCCTAAAAGAAAAATTCTCAATCTTGATTTTCTTTTAGTTTTTCTTAAGCAAGTCCTGCCCTGGTTATTATACTTCTAGTGGCACACAGAAATGGTGAATCCAAGCCCATGCTTAAATCAGTGTTGTCTGTGGGCAAAGAGCTGCCTTGAAGCGGCCTCCACCGGTGCCTTTTACTCCTTCCTGTAAAACCACATTGCTGCCTGGCAAAGCTCGTATTTCCCTTGTGTCTTTAAAGCATGTAAGACATCACTGTCATCCAATTTATCCAGCACATTAAGCTTTGATTGCCTGGGAAAAAAAAGGAAAAAAAAAAAATCCCTCGTGGAACAAACTCTCTGCTCCACCTTTCTGTATCACTGCTGTATTTATTTATGTACTTGCACTCCAAAAATGCATGGAGGACTAAACCCAGAGCAAGATGCCACCATACTGACTATGCTTAATTCCTGCCCCAAATAAGTGCTCCTCAAATACAACAAAATATAAATAATCCAGCGTTGGCTGAAATATTAAATCGACATGTAAGTCACTTAGCTGGGAACACAGCAGCTTTTAGCAATTTAGGCAGGCAAGCACAAGACGAGAGATTACAGTCTGCCTGCAATTTACCTTGCCCAAACTTAAAATTCCACTTTAATCATTCTCACTGTGAAATCCTATGGGCAGCTCAGAGCCTTTACGGCAGAACAACTTCACTGACCTCAACAAGAGTTCAAAAATCAATAAGGACAGGAGACTGTCCCCATGAGTTGCCCGAGAAATGACATCTCATATACCTCGGATGAGAGGTTTTCCCCTACACCTTCACTTATCCTAGCATTAAAGAAATCCTTACCTAGCTGATTATCTTCTACATGCTGCCACTGAATTTCTTCCCTATTAAAATGATGCAGAGCACACATATAATCAGACTAAATTCAAACTGGAGCACTCTGTGGCTCTCACCAAAGGCAACAGGCAATTTGGAGAGTACTGAAAAAAACATATATATGTCTACATCTGGTTTTAATTTCATATATATTATATATGTGTGTAAATATATATAAGAAAGGGTGCTAACTTCCTAACTTCGCATTCCCAAGGTGATATAATTGTGCTGGCAGCAGTTGCTCAAAGATGGGGTTGCATCTTGCAGCCACTCTGCTCACAGTAGCCCCAGCTAGAGCTTCACAGAGCTTGGCTGTATTTCCAAAACCCGGTTTGGGGATAGAATTGTTGCCTTTCCCCTGTTCCACTGCTCGTGCGAATGACCAGCGAGGGCCTGGAGCAGGACACCATGAACGGGACACATCACAGCCCAAGGGGGATGTGGATCGGGACCCGGCAATCCAGGTTACACCTGGCTTAGCATCCCCGAGAGACACTCTCCAAGCGTGCTGAAAAGCTCTCTGAAAACACATTGTGTTAGAATAGTCGCTCCAAAGTCTTATTTAATTTTATCACATGGGAAAATTTTGTTTTCTTAAGCTCACCAGGCAAAAACCTGAGAATTCAGGTTAACCACTAAACAGTACCCCGACAGAACAGGCTAATTAAATGTATTTCCACAGCTCACTTAACATCCTGGCATTCTTCTTTAGCCGTGTATTTCTTCCAACCGTAATAACAAATCTGAATGTTTACTCAAAAAAAAAAAAATCAATAATTTCTTTTTTTTTTCCCTTTTCTCCATCGGATTTAATCATTAACCTGGGAATGCAACAGCACTTACAGTGACCTCTTGTGGCAACGCTCAGCCTGTGCTCAAACACCGCTCAGAAGCGAACGTCTCTCCTGCCACCACGGCCAGGAATAGGTAAAGAAAAGAAATAATTATACTAAAAGCCTAAGACCTCTATTAAATAAAGAAGCTCATCAGATCTCAGTGAAATCCTACTACTTCTTTACCTAGCAATATGTTATTATTTGGGCTTATAAATTAATACGGTGGTATAGAGTTTTCATAACTAGTTTTTAATAAAAAATTGCATATAAAAGCAAAAGTTTTAGCGTTTCTAAAACTGCTCCCACTTCAGCAGGAATCAGGTATGCTTAATGCCTCAGGATTCAGCCAAATCAACCCAAAACACTGGAAAAGGAAGGAAAGCCAGATGCTTGTCTTTAAAATGCCACCCAGATTTCATTTAATGATACTTCTTGGTGTAAGAATTTGCTTTGCTCTAATTACATATCAGCAAGCCGCTGCTGCCACTGAAATTTCAAGAGCCCCCCCATGCCTCCAAACACCAAATGAAGCCCTAAAAATTTAATCTCTGTGACCATCCCTCCAGGAACTTCCCCACAACCAACAGAATTGGAGAATGGAAACATCTGGCCCAGGTTTGGCAGGTTCTTTACGCAGGGATTCAGGTAACAGCAGACGTCCAGGGGTCTGCAGAAGTCACCTCCTGCCCTCGCAACTCCAGGTGGCTTCTTGGAGAGGACCTTCACTCTGCAGCAAATGTCACTTCATTTGGATCAGATGAAAATCTGGCTTGTTTCAACTGGGAGCAAAGGAGCCTCTATAAATCATGTCCAGTGACTATAAGAAACTATGTTTTGTATCTCTGCATAGAAGAAACCAGTTACACTACATGGGCTAGCAGGAAGGATGAAAGAAGACAGTAGGCACTTATTTTAATTATAAAGGCGTTGTAATAAAAAACAAAAAGGTATCTGAGCACTACAGATCTCATCACATGCATTTCCCTCCCTCTTCCTGGGTAAATGGACATTTTTTTTTTTTGCCCATCCAAGTCGGGGTACCCAGCAGGACATAAAGCTCTGTCTTAAGGAGTCCATTTGCATGAACAGGGAGTTATACTGTTAAAGACCAGGAATAAAATCTTAAGTCCATTAAAGCTTATGGTAAAATTGACAAGGATGCCTAACCGAGCAAAGACTGCAACAACCCAAATCCACTCGGACAAGACCTGAAAGACTCTTTTCTCCAAGGAAGCTTCTACGAGTTATTGCAATAGAAACAATAACCAAGAATGATGACTTATTTATCTCTCAATAACCCATGCCCTTCTCTGCAGCCTCTTGGTGCTTTTCATGGCATACTGTTGCAAGGGCCCAGGGTTACACTTTTCCCAAATTCATCCTGTACTATAAAAGCCAATTAAGCAGTTGACAAACTGAATGCTTTGCTGCTAGGTATATGAAAGGTGAAGCTGGGCAGGCAGGAGGGACACATTTCTCCTTCTCTACATGTGCCCCTCAGCTCCATGGCTCTATGTGCACATGGGCCAGGACCACGAAGGCCAGCCCTGCACTACAGACCGGCCCAAATCTGCCCCTGCTTCCACCTTCACGTTGCTGAGCTGAGGTCAGAGCCAGCAGGAGCTCCGAACACACGTAAGAAGTTATCAATAATGACAGCAAAAACGGACGCACACTGACGAGATCATCTCAAGGGGAGAGAACATCACTCCAAGAAAGGCCCTTAGTAAAAGTCCAAAATATTAATGGCAGGAGAAGGCAGACACCTTGATGTAATTCAACCTGGTTCTCTCACAAAACATCTCTTCCTTCAGCAACACAAAACACCTGGAGAGCTGAAGAACTAGGGCACACTGCAGCAAGACCACGGCAGTCTTTGCTGCCTCGGATCAGACCTTTATTCAATGTATTCTCACTCTGCTCTTAAGAAGAAGAATGCACAGGGTGCACAGAGATTACCCTGAAGGTAGGCCCATGGGATTGTCCCTTTTCTCCAGCTCCAGCAGTTGCTCTAACAACAGACCACGCATATCCCTATGGACTTGATCTCTCCCAACCAGGCAGACAAATAACTCGTGGAGAAGCACGTTGGAAACCACTGGGGAGAGCAGCACGGAGCTGTCTGAGAAGTAAAGCAAGAGGCTGCTCTGAAGGGGTGAACTTGCCTCCAAGAGACCCCCAGAGACAGGGACACGAGAGTCCCACCAGCTCTTCTGCCTCTCTGTGAGCACTTCTCATTTAACCTAATTTATAGCTGCGGTGCAAAGGAAAGGTTCAGAAGATGTTTAAATGAAAAACATCTAGTGCTGAAGAAAAAAAAAATCAAATATACGGTTGTTTTTCAACACCAGGTCTAGGTACCACGTTCAGTCTGTGCTACAGACTGCGCCAGTTCCACCTTTCCACATTTAAAAATAACGTGGTTTTGTGTGTAAGCATTTGTTGTTCAGATCCATCTCCAGCAGCTCACAGTAACTCAGTCTCCACCTGTATTTCATTTTGAAATGTTTTGCTTCCATTTCAGACCTGACGAACTGCCTATGTGTCCAAATACCCATTTTTTCCCAATTGTTTCCATTTTTTTCAAGTTATTGGGTAATAAAAGGTACTACCTCTATCTACAAACCTTCTCCTGGTTGCTGAGAAGAGATTTACGGCCAAGAAGTGTGATGGGATTGCCAAAGTGTGAGAAATTCCCCCCAAAAGAGTATTCTTTAACCAAGAAGGAAGAAGCAGAGCTTTTTATGTCATTACTCAACTTGACTCTGAAAAATCTCCTCATAATTGATGAATGCAAGCACAAAAAACCTAAAAACAGTGCTGCTTTACCGCGTACACCATCAGCAGACCAAATCCTTGCCTTTTAGTGAGGACTGTCAGGAGATCTTTGAACCAGATTTGCTCCACTGAACACGATTAAGTTCAGATTAAACAGTGCTGACTCCAATGAAAATTACTGTTTCTAAAAGGCACTAATGTCCTGGATGACAAAAATAAGGTCAAAATCTTGTTTTAGGGCACAACACTGACCATTTATATGAGTCAGGAACAAATTCCCATTCCATTCTTCTCTTTGGTCTCCAATGGAGCATTTCTGACTCTATGTAGCACTGCACTTAGGTATCACCAGGGGAAGGGGAAAAGTGACCAGATCAGCTTGATTTTAAAGCACCCAAATTAGGCCAGATTAAAAACCAGAGTGCATGTTTGTAAAAGTATAACATTCAAAAGCCTTCGGAGCTTTTCTCGGGTTTTTTTGACATCTCAGAGCTTTACTGAGCTTTCATTGGGGAGGGCATGTGATTTAATTAGAGCATGATACAAAAGCCTGACACTCCTGAACGGTGTTCCCAGTTTTGCCATGACCTTGGGAAAACGACGGCGATGCCCAAGCCTCCTCTGACGCCAGGTTTCAGGACAGGTTGAGAACGTCTCTGTGTGTCCTCCTCTACAGGGAGCCGAGAAGTGTAATTAAATTCCAGCCAAGGCTTTGAAGTTGTCAGAGGCAAAAGTGCTGCATAAACCCCTAGTAATTAAGCTTGCATTTAATATTCTGGCAAATATATAAACTGTTAAAGAAATTCTGGCTTCAAGCGATCCTGCCACAGAGATTGATACAGAACCGGAGCTGGCCACAGAACCAAGGCAGGCAACGTGGCAGGGAGAAAGTCCCCAAAATGGTCAATATAAGGCTGCTGCTTTAATACTAAACATTTTAAAACAAATCCCAGGGCCTGTGGTGTTGGTCCCACTCCTGTAGAAATCAGGTAATCACTAATCCAAGACCTGACATTAAAATCAAACCAGCACATGAGACCTCTTGAGTAGCAGTGTGAGATAAACCCAGAGCTGCACAGCAGGAAGGTGGAAGGGAATGTTCGACAGGAGGATTCACATCTTATTAGTGCCTTGGTGCATGTAACACGCACAGCAACTTTTTTAAGTGCCCTGTTCTACCCATCGTTCTGATTCATGTCACTAGATGCCCACTGGCCAAGCAGGGCTCTGGCATGGCAGGGCTCTCCCTAACTCGTGCTGTCCGGGGAAACATCTCCGAGCAGACCTGAGGTTGGGCTGCTTTAGCACACTTCAGCTGTGCAAATGCTCCTACGCTCCACTACATCTGTGCAAAGACCACGTAGCCGAGGGATGTGAGTAGCACAAGACCCAGCCAAGGTAGCGTCTGTATTAGCACATCTAGAGCGATGCTCCGCAATCATATCCTGACTTGAACGGGGTTGAATTCACTGCTCTTCACCAGCACTTTGCAATGGGCAGAAAGGGTTGAATTCACTGCTCTTCACCACGACTTTGCAATGGGCAGAAAGGGTAGATTGGATAATTTTACACCCCGGCAGTCCTGAAACACTCCTGGAGCTACTCGTCTCTACCGAGAGCTGCAAACATGCAACTGCAGGCAGCAGTTTATGTTATTTGTTTAGCCAGAGGATTAGCATCACCCAGACCCTGCTCGCTCCCTTATCCTCGCCCGCAAACCTTTCCCATACACTTAAAGTGCCACACAACTGTCCAGCCAAACCACGGCGGCTGCAAACCCGATGCACGGAGAAAAGAGAAAGTGGAAAGAAAAAAAAAAAAGAAAAAAAAAAGAAAAAAACAACTCAAGAGTGAGGACTGGGATGCGACGCCTGCCAAGCGGAGACGCGACACCAATGTGAGAAGTTCGGGCAGGCAGGGAGAGCACTGGGATGGGCAGGCGGGAGCAGCAGGGAACGGGCTGGGCGAGCAGCTCCGCGTGCCCACAGGTAGCGCAGGCGGAGGGATGAAGAGAGGGATGGAGGGATGGATGCAGGGACGGATGCGGGGATGGAGGGACGGACGGGCGGCAGGATGGGCAGCGGGATGAATGGAGGCACGGGCGGCAGGATGCAGGGACGGACGCGGAGTGGAGGGACGGACGGGCGGCGGGATGGATGGAGGCACGGGTGGCGGGATGCAGGGATGGACGCGGGGATGGAGGGACGGACGGGAGGCGGGATGGATGGAGGCACGGGCGGTGGGATGCAGGGACGGACGCGGGGTGGAGNCGCAGGGACGGACGCGGGGATGGAGGGACGGACAGGCAGCGGGACGGGCAGCGGGATGGATGGAGGCACGGGCGGCGGGATGCAGGGACGGACGACGGCCGGGCGGCGGGACGGGCAGCGGGATGGATGGAGGCACAGGCGGCGGGATGCGGGGACGGACGCGGGGCTGGAGGGACGGCCGGGCGGCGGGACGCCTCACCGCTCGAGCGCCGGACGATGTTCTCCAGGAAGGTGTTCTGCGGTGCCACCAGCCCTCTCTTGCCGCCCGGCATCCTGCAGAGCCGGGCTCGGGGGCCGGCGGAGCGCGGCGGCGGCGGCGGCGGC
>VWPW01026117.1:0-40487 GCA_013389825.1 Crypturellus undulatus
CCTCTGGGGTTTCTCATAACACTAAGAAAGCTGAATTCTTCAGGCACTGCGAGAACTATAAAACAGAATAGTGTCTCACCATCATTCTTGAACCATTATAGTTAAGTAAAGGTGAAAACAATTTCAATGTAATTACTTTTATATTGCGTTTAGAGGACTATCTGTGTTTAGTTAAATGCTACTTGCTCTGACATTAATGACATACAGTCTTTACAGTTTATCCAAAGCAATAATAAAAACTTTGAAAGAACTAATAGGGACACATTTATCCCTCTTCCAAAAAAGACTATTTTTTCTACATTTTGTTTTATATCAGTCCTTTTCTTATCCTCCACAGTTAATTCTTCACTGTCCTTTTTTGATAGTAATTTCATTATTTCTCTCTCATATATATATATATATGTGTAAAACTCTGTTTATTTCTTCTATGAAGAAGTCTCCTTTTTTGGTATGATTTCCCATCAAATAACTTTTTGTCCATTTTTTAAATCTTCTTTTTTAATCTACTCTTCTAAAAGTAGAGACACGAATTATCACACACTGGAAATTTTAGAGACATTAAATGAATAGTGCTTTTAGGAAGGGAATCATTGCATATATTCCAGAAAACACACAAATCAGAAAAATAATAATAAAAAAGTTTCTCTCTAGCACCAAGCTCATGATCATATTATTTTACTATGTGTTTTCTAGACTATATGTTTACCTATTTGACAAAGACTAATAGATTAGAACTGAGAAGGAAAGTTCTAATCAATGCAGATTTCAAATAGCCTTTTGTTTCTCAAGTTGCAAAAGTAGAAATTTTATGGGATGTGAACAAACAAAGAAAAAATGAATCAGATTTATTTCCTATTTTTTGAATAATCCATAAGTATTTTTCTTTGAGTGATTAAAAATGGTAGTCAGGTGGTAGTAAAAAACATGTCATTTCCATGTAGATAAAAAATCATCTTTCATTTTGAAATTATATAAAAGAACATAAAGTTTTTTTTTTTTTTTTTTAACTTAAAAGCTTACTGAACTAAATAGTGTCTTTTAAGGAAACTATGTCATATGATATCAATCTCCAAAAGCTATCATTCAGCTTTAGTGAAGATCTTGTTTGATAAATCTTGATAAAGAACAGAATGACCCTATTGTTTTCTATGTGTGTTACATACAGAAACAAATTAAGTTATTTATTATGGTATCCAACAAATTTTAAGACGCAACAAAGTCAGAATTTTAGTCATATTATTCATGCATGAGTTTTGGTGCACACAGTTTTGACAACAAAAGCCATTTCATAAGCTTTTGAATGCTAAACTGGCAGGGTCACTTTTCTAGGGTTTTCTATCCCAGGTCAGTCTCCCTGTGTAGAAATGCCAAGAATACCAATTTTTGTTTGGGAGTTCTAATGGATGTTGTTGTCTATTGGAGAGAATATCTGAAAAGCAGATCTTCACTCAAATTCTTTGTTTCTACAGCAGCTCTTAACATGATAGTGAAACAACAGAAGTAATTAGAAAACAGAAATGATATTACCAACTCAGGACAAAAGGGTAACTAATGATTAATCCTTTAGCATTTTGTCAAAGTTCTCCTCACAACTGCAAAGCTTTAGTCAATATTCAAGTACTTAATTCTCCCTAATGAAAATTTGTTTCTACTAACAAAGATCTGTGAAGATTGGTGCCTAATTTCTTTAAGTTTCGACGTCTGGTATCAACAGCTATTTCTCTTGAAATCCAATTTTTGTTTTTCAAATGCATATTTATGTTGAATTACACCTAATTAATTACTTTTTTTTTTTTTTTTTCATTTTTGCATGACAGAGATGAACAAGATTTACTTTCCATAAGGCTGTGGAAATCCAAACTTGCATTTTATATGCCTCTCAGTGACACTTAAACTAAGAAGTAGTTTCTAGGGGGAAAAAAATTCAAAAAGTTTTCAGAGCTTTGCATATTTATGAAGGCAATTGATAGTAAATATGAATTTTAAAATTGCTGTTCTAATGTGTGATTATTGAAGTTGAAGATATTATCTTTCTGATTTTTCAAATTCCCAGCAATTCTCACAACTAATTTTGATGCATATGATTTTTTATTGCTGTATCCAAAGTTTTGGATTCAGATTTCAAAAATAGTCTACTTCAACATACATAAAGAAATCTTTATTTATTTACAATAACATCACCTAAGCAAGGATTTAGGTCCATATAGTAACAACATCCACCAGGTATTTTAATGTAAATTTTTTATCTATTTTTTTCCACTATCTAATTTTAAGTGTTATATTTGAAGGTTGAATTCTAACACACATATATATTTTTTTAATCCAGATTAGAATTTTCAGCACATATGAAATGTCAAAATCTGAATTAAAATTATTCAGTCTTTCAACAACTTCTATCAAAAATTGAATTTCATATTTAATTCTTTCCACTGCAATATGAAATCAGGAGAATTTAATTTTATTCTTTTGGATAGGTCAGTTTACTTTCCTTGTATTCTGACATTTTTCCTAGACATACCAATAAAAATGTAAAGCAACTCACATGATTCAATGACCACTGTGAGCAAACAAACAAGACAAATTAAATCATTTTATTTTGTATGTACTTAAGCATGTAAAATTTACTCTTATAGTTTTGTTGAAACAGAGGTAGAGATAAGTAAGACTGCAAAAGTAACTAGATGCATAAATCAATTTCTCTCCTATTTGCTTAGAGTCCGAAACTAGAAAGTTTGAAGTCTTCAAGAAGACAACATAGTGCTTTGAATGAAGTCACATCAGAAATATACAGCATACCTGTAACAGCATCTCAGTATTAAAGAAGGAGAATGTAAATTTCTACCTTCAGGAGGTGGCAACCAATGCAGGATTTTTCTCATGTACCTTTAGAAACCTACTGTATAGACATTCTTTTTTTCTCTGTTGATTGTAATGGAAGTCTTGGAAGTCTTGGGTGAGAAAAGAGAGACAGATGACTAGATAATAGACAACCCACTTCCAAGGGCCAGGACATTAGAGCGTACCTTTGAAAGGTAGTAGTTAATTTGTGTGCATAACAAATTATTCCTTCATCACAATTTTTCATTTAGAATCTTCTCCAACTCTACTCTCCCCCCGATTGCTTTTCTCCAGGCCTTCATCAAAGCCAAGGAGCAGTGAAGCGTAGAAATGCACCACCTAAGTAGGACAAAAGTAAAACGAATCTGCTTATTCACTAATATACAATGCATTAGTCTGTAATGAACAGTGAAAGGACAACAGAGAATTCTGTGAAATGTCTCACAAAAAATTTCTCAAGCAGTTGTAGATCTGCATCAAAGAAAAAAAAAAAAGAGAGAAACCAGAAAGTAGATGCATTCGGTGTACAGTGACCTTCCAGTACTAAGTCTAAAATTATCAAGATAATTCAGAGAGTAAATACAATATAGTTTTAGGACCATAATCAGAAAACTTCAGTAAAAGGACTTTTTAAAATCTGATATCAATTAATGTTAAATATGTTTCAATAATCTTATCATTCATTTTACTCAAAATAACTAAAACAAAACAAAACAATGTTATTAGCATCATTACTATTTTCCTCAATCTCCCTGAAGTATTCTTCAGAGGTAAGCTGATATACTGATCACTAGCACAAAGAACAAATGCCTTGTGACCATCAAACTGTTTGAATAAATCAAGTCTACCAAAGCAAACTGTACAGTAACTGTCTTAAAGTTCTGTGAAGACCTACACACTCTCAAATAATCTGTTTCAAGTCCTGGATCCCTTGTTGGCCACAGTTCACATTTGTTAACTTACACCAAAGTTCTTTTAGAGGGAACCAATTTGTTATCTCTACAAACAACAATCTGGGAATTTTAAGGATAGTTTGCTCCTTACACTGTTCCCTGCAGACAGTTTGGACAAAACACCAACTGAATTGACTCTCCCAAGCTTTTCCTTATACCCTTATGCAATGTCCTATAAGAAGTATGTCATTTTATATAATGTGTGATACAGATTTTTACTTTCTCCTTCAGAAACTCTCTAGGGAACTGTGAAACAACACACTCTATCACAAAAATTTTGAGTAGGAAAAAAGTAACAAAATATTGATTAATTTTTAGAGACCTGGGACCCAAAAAGTGCTGGACCATGTTCTATACAATGTACATAAGCTTAGGTAGTAGTGATAGATAAAAGCCATTCAACATTGGGAGGCCAGGTATAATGCCTTTGGCAGTGTAGAGGTCACCAGATCAGTACATAAGTATTAAGGAGAGATAGGTACCTAAGGGAAATCATGTCTGCCTAAGGTTAGGCATCTGTCCTTAAAACAGATGTGTGCAGCTTGGTGGTGAAGTATTTCTATTTCCTGACTTGATAGAGAACTTTGCAAAAATAATTCACAAATGGAAAAAAACTCAGGTGCATGTTTTGTATGTGTATATGTAAATGCCTATATTGGCCTATTAAACATTTTCTATTGCCTAATGATACATCTACCAAAACTTAGACTACATTATTGTAAGAAAATAAGCAGGGTTTCCTTTGAGTATTTTTCAACTTCTTTTCCAGGGAAAAAAAAAATTAAAAAAAAAAGAAAATGGAAAGGAAAAGGAAAGGAAAAGGAAAGGAAAGGAAAAGGAAAGGAAAGAAGGAAAGGAAAGGAAAGGAAAGGAAAGGAAAGGAAAGGAAAGGAAAGGAAAGGAAAGGAAAGGAAAGGAAAGGAAAGGAAAGGAAAGGAAAGGAAAGGAAAGAAGAGAATATGTTACCTAGGGTTTTAGTGTAAATTTATTTTTATTCTCATTTGCAGTGAATATTTAAAGTAGTGAACTCTTTGTAATTATCACTACTGAATGCATATGCTTTAAGTCAACGTTTTTTAATCCACTTTCTCTTGCACAAAACACATTGTAAATTCTTTTTACTCTCAACTTCCATTCTTGGAAAGAGCCATGCAGTTTTATCTTTTCCACATTTTCTCCTTGATCTTCAATACATATTTTATATGTGAGAATAGACAAAGGAATTTTATTGACTTCAGATGTCTCTCTCATTGAGAAAAGACATAAGCTATCCCTTAGTAAAAGAAAAATATATGGTAATGGTTATAAGCTTATAACCAGCTCTTGTTTCATAATTCATTTCCTCCAGCACAGAAATGTTGGAGAGATTTTTTGTAAAATATAGTCTGTTTCTTATGAAATCAACTGAGCCTTATAGATATGTAAAGAGACATAATACATAAATAAAATAAGGAATGAACTGTTTTACAATTGCTTTATACAAGCTACAATAACAATATTGCATTTGTGCAACTGCAGCTCCTCAGTTAAGTGTTAAGATCTAGTATCTAAATCAGTATAATTCTACCTGAAAGGAAACATTGTGACAGAAGCAAGACAAAATAGTCATTTATGTTTCCATATAGACTCTCAGTTCCTTATTTTGCTTCTCAAGTGGGTAAACTATTTTATCTGTTAGCATATTATGAGACAGAAAACTAACTACGTGGCACATGTTTAGGTAATTCTAAATTAATTTTACTATAGAGTAGAAGGTCAAGCTTCATGCACAGTCAGGAAAGAGGCACAATCTTCCAGATAATAATTGACCTTATATTAGTGCCTATCAAAATAGCTTGTTAGTGGATAAGGATAAACTCTAAAGAGACAGAGTAGTTGATACTCAGCTGAGAGTTGAAATCCAAAAGAACAAATCACTTAACATTAGGTGTCTGCAACTTCGTATGCCAATCTGTTTTCTCTACAGAACCTACTCAGAACACTACATTAATAAATCTGCCAAAATCTGACAGAGCTGATCATCTAAGTACTATCTCATGCTTGAGAACATTAATAATTAGAATTCCACGTACCTTATTTTCCTGAGCGGATCAGAAAATAAATAATGATACTGCAGTTCCATGATGAATGAACTCTTAAGGGACACATCCTGTCTATGACATTTCTTAGTATTTCACTTAGGTATTTCCATTGTAGGACTCTCCCTACTGTGAAATTTGCACAGCTGGAATGATAAAAACTTCACTGAAATCCATAAATTAACCACACTGACATAGAGAAGCAGTTGAAACTCCATGGATCCCATCATTGTACCTTGTAGGTCTTTTCTTTTTTAATTATTTGTAATCATGCAACATCCAGAAAACGTACAGAATGAAGAAGATTGTTTAAAAGACTTGTAAAGAAAATGTTATTCTCACTCCTTCATGCAGCTTGACTCATCTTGAGACAAGTAGCATGCCCTCCTATGCTACAGACGTCCTGAATGAAAGATTTAAGCATGGGATAATTTTGATTATAAGAACCAATAAAATAATTCCTATGCAACTGCTGCTTCAAATAACATGACTGGAGACCCAGTAATTCCGAAATCATCAAGTTATTGTGCAGTTTTTAGAAAAGCCAACAAGTGTTTTGCTTTCATTGTAGAGCACGGGAAGAAATAAGCGAATTCTGCATTCCAATTTTCTATTTGGTGTGTATCCCTCAGCATAATGAAGCATCTTCAATGTTCTGTTTGGAAATATGCTTAAAATGATTTCTTAAATAGGAACAGTTCAAAGAATTGACAATTTTAACAGAGAGAAAGACAGTTGCTAGCTGAAACATTGCTTTAATACGTACTACATCCGTTAACTAAAGCCCTACAGGTTCTCAAAAGAATATCAAGAATTTTGAATTATTCAGATCCCTGGGTACAGTTAACTGCTTCCAGAGTCCTGTGGTTAGTGAAATATTCACTATCATAAACTATCTGTGTATAATAGAAGTTGTTCATATTCAGCAGAGATGTAATCCCTTGAAAATTATGCTGGCACTTTGTATTTCTCCAGTTCTGACAGAATTAACAGACACCCAACAGACAAGAAAGAAAAGCAGATGTCTCTGTAATTCTGATGATATGCAGAGCAAAGGATCAAAACTGAATAGACAATGGAGTTTTTCACTTTTGTTTTGTTTTTCAGACCAAACTCCTTTATTCAAGTTGAAAGCAAGATAAGACTTTGAAATAAATACTATGGATTGAACCATGGTGATTGAGATATTGACTTCTTTACCATACCTTCTGTAAAGTGATGAATAAGAGTAGCTTAGTTACAGTAACCTACAGTAAACTTTTGAAAGAAATGTAAGATATTTTTCATTTTTTCATGGTTGTAGCTTCAAAGATCAAAATAATCTGGGGAAGAATCCATCTGTTTGAAAAAAAGTCCCTTCCTCCTCCTCCTAAAAAATTAGACTTGGATCAAGGAGAGGAAGGGGATCAGCAAGCAAAGAGTCTGGGGAGATGTAGGCAAAAGAGCTCTCATAATCAAAAAAAAGAAAAACCCCAAAACTGAAAGAGATTCCAGCATACACACATAAATAAGTAAGTGTATGCAAGAAAGAATGAGAAATTTTCTAACACACGTCTAGGGGGAAAACAGCATGCCAGGGTGTCTCTCTGATGTGGTGGTACACAGCATGGAGGACAAAAAGGAAGAACTAGAGGTCTGTGATCACAGCATCACCACAGAGATGTGCTGGGATAGCTCACACTAATGGAATACTGTGAGGCATAGATGCAGATTCTTTAGAAGGACAGGCTTGGCAGAGGGGGAGTCACCCTTTACGTGAGAGAGCAGCAGGAATGCATGAATCTCTGCATGAATCTGTCTCATGATTAATGGACAGACCAACATGGGTGACACTGTGCTGAATGCCTGCTACAGACCACCTGAGCAGAAAGACTTCTCTATAAAATAGAAAAAAAGTATCTAATTCACAGGCTCTGTTCCTCATGGGGGACTTTAACTGTACCTCCGATGGAGGAACAATGCAACAGACATAAGCAATCCTGGAGAGTTATGGTGACAATTTCTTAACACAAGTTTCTGAAAGAAAGTTCTCTGCTGGACCTGACACAAATGAGGAAAAAGATCACCAGGGATGATTCTGGAAGATCAGGGGCAGTCTTGGCTAAAGTGAGCATGAGGTCGTGAAGTTCAGGATGCTGTGAGCAGGGAGGAAAAAGCAAAAACCAAGACCACAACCCTGGTCTCCAGAAGAGCAGACTTTGGGCTCTTCAGGGATCTGCTTGGGAGAATCCTGTAGGATAAGCCCTGGAGGAAAAAGGGATTCAGGAGAATTGGTTGATTTTCAAAGTTCATTTCATCCAAGTTCAAAATTTATCTACTCCAGCAAGCAGGAAATCAAGCAAGGACATCAGGAGGTCCTCAGGTATGAACAAGGTGTTTCTGACTAAACTCAGTTATGAAGAAGTATATAAGAGGTAGAAGTTGGGGTAGATGACTCAGGAGGGAAGAATGAAGAACTGTACAAGAAGAGTACAATTAACTAGGAAATCCAAAGCCTACCTGGAGATAAACCTGGTGAGACGTGCAGGACAACAAGAAGGGCCTCTACTGGTTCAGTAACAATGAAAGGAAGACTGGGGAAAATGTGGGCCTGCTATTGAATGATGCAGGGACTTTGGGAACAAAGGACATGGAAAAGACTGAAGCACTTAAAGCCTTCTTCACCTCAGACCTATCTGGTAAGATCAGCTTTGAGGGATCCGGGAACCCTGAGACCAATAGAGATTTTGGAATAAGGAGAACTTCCACGACTTCCCCTTCCTGGGGGTGGTACAGGTAAACGAAATTTAAACAAAATGGACATATGTGAGTCACTGGTCCTTAATGGAGGACACTCATATGCACTGAGAAAGTTGTTTGATGTCATTGTGAGGTCACTCTCAGTCATCTTTCAAAGGTTATGGAAATTGTGGGGATTTCCTGTGGCCTGAAAGAAAGCAAATATCCCTTGTGTGTTCAAGAGAGCAAGAGGAGTATTCAGGTAACTACAAAAAAGTCATCCTCACATCCTTGTTCTGGGGTGCTCCCTAAGAGTTCAAGAATCCCAGGTTTACCACCACCAGAGTCACTGTATCCTGGGGTTGCTGGAGCCCTCCAACCACCCCATGAGTGCTGAGTGAATCAAAAAAAAAGGAAAGGCAAAGGAAAAGTAATAATGCGGACCCACACTGTAAGTATCTGTGTACTGTGGGACTTGGCACTGGATTATCTGTTGAATATGTGCACTGTTATCTGTTGACCATACTGCTGACCATCGGCTATTGGCTGTGAACATCTGTTCTATTGCGTAACTGTGGTCTGGAATTGTTTGACTGAATAAAGTAAGCCTAGGAAGAATCAGCTAAGCCATATACTTCTATGTGGACTCGTCAGATGGCCTTTTGACCCAACAACGCACCCATCAGTGGGGACATCTCTGATGAGAAGGCATGGATAAACTAGAAGGAGGCGAGAACAGGACCATATATACCATATACTTAAGAGTTTGAATCATCATTCATATGTGGAAAGACTGAGATATCTGGGACTTTCTAATCCATAGAAGTCTGAAGTGGAAACTTACGAGTGAATATAAATACTTAATAGGGGTTTGTAAAGAACAGACAAACTCTACCTAGTGATTATCATTTGCCAGACAAGATACATGGAGGCTTCTTCTGAACATCATAAAAAAAGAAAAAGACTCCGAGAGTTGCTGAGCAACATAGGAACAGGATTTCCTCTGTCCTTTGAAATAATCAAAATCTAACTGGTAGAGTCTTGAGTAACCTGATCTAGGTGACTTGATTTGTGAAAGAAGATTGAACTAGATGGTCTCCAGAGGTCCCTTCCAAGCTCAACATTTTGTGATCCTACTTAATCTTTTCTCTAAATGGATTTTTTTTTCTGCTACCAAGAAAGAGTAACTTCTTTTTTTATAAAAAGTAGTGTCTTATTATAATAAGCTTTCATTGAAAGATTTCCCTGTGCTGAGGTAAACTTGTTTATGTACTCTAACTCTTTATTTTGCTCTCAGTTTGATCCTTAATCATTTGCTAAGAGCTATATGAGCAGAGTCACATAACCTGGAGCAATACCATTGGCTTCTCGTGAGTGCTTATGGCTATTGAGAGTCTCTTTTTTAGAACTTGATATAGTATTTGTTTACTACAAGATGGGTGTTCCATACCACATTATTAAAAAATAGATTTAATAACATTTTCAAATGTATTGTTTTTAATTAGTAACAGAGACCTTAATGCATAATATATAGTACATACACATAAAAGACATACACATACAACATAAGCAAAACAGTCACTCTTGTAGAGATGGGCAAAGGAAAATAAAAATTAACCTCATATCCGTTGAGAAATAAATCTCTGATTTGTAAACAACAATGTATCTAAATTATTATATTGCAGCACTCATAGCAGCTTATATGGTTAGAAACATTACTGCAGAAAAAGTAATCTTGTGAACTCTTTTGCAACTATTTATGAGAGATCATGTTAGCTTCTTCCATGGATAAACTCATTTGTTTTTCTGTTTATATTTTCAGAAAGATGTCTCCTGGCTGGACAAAAGGTAGTGTCACCTTAATACGTTCTTTCTTGATAGCATAAATTATTTATGCTTAACATATTTAATTTTAACCTTCTCAAGCTTCCATTTCTGTACTCCAGTGTATGAGCAACTAACTCCTATTAAAGGAAGTGTTAGTGTGTGTAACCTGGAAATGTTTACTGTTCTTCCCCTGCCCAAATCTGTTTGTAACATAGACCATTGAGTAATTATGTTAGCAATCCCAGGAAAATGTTCTTACTTGCTTAAAATGGATTAGGATTTCATATTTATTGAGAAGGTCATTCTAGTTGTTGCATCTACTTTACCATAGCTATATAGCTCTAGGGACTGGCAACCGGCAGCATAAAACTTGTCACAGATAGATTATTAAGACAGAAATTGTCAACCTGAAGTTGAGTGGTTTAGGAATGTCAAAAGTCATAACATGCCTATTTCCATCAGCAGTTTGAGCTAAGAGCATGCAATATCTCAGTAAATGACAAGACTGAATTCCAAAGTGGTGAACCAGCACCTGAAAAACAAATTTCTTGTATTGTGCCCTTTTCCCTGTGTCTTCATTGACAACATCATCCTCTCAAATAACTTTAATTCCCTATGTCAGGAGTCAGAAAGTTAGAGAACCAGAACACTTCTGGAGTCATGGAGTATGTGCATCATTGCCAGCACCAGACCTTGCTCACACACTGCACTGACAATGTCTATGTATTGGAGTCATTAGCTACTGCAATCAATTTCCTATCACAGTTCAGTAGCTTATGTGAATTAGTTGACAGCCCTGCCTCCAATTCAGCTTTCTGAGCAGTAGCTGCAATACTATACCTGTACTTCTGGCTCAATCACTATATTCTGGGGAAAGCAGTGGTGTTTGCTCTTGAGGGAATCTTGCCCCTCAGCTGCTCACAGGGGAGGAATCCTCTCACCTGAATATCCAAAAACTGGACTACTAATTTCGCTCTCCTGGTCCACTTGCCTACCTCTGGACTCACTACTCAAGGTTCCCCTTATAGTCAATAATGAAGAACAGCAACCTTGAGGAGAAAACACATTTAGTCTTAAATGCCTTTTTAGAGGCATAATCTCTCAGGTATAGTCTTGGTTATGAGACTATAAACTCTAAAAATTATATTACTTCCTCCATTTGGGTGATTAACTCAGATACCTAACATCCTAGATGCCTCACTTTGGACAGATCAATTCTACCTATTGCGGTACTGTTGAAAAAGTATATCTAGCCATGCATTTTTCAAAGTGAAGCACCAGAGAGATTCCTACTCTTGTAATGTCTTTTAATTCAGGTTCCAAACCAGGTAGCAAAGTATTTCCATATCACAGACAATCATGGAACAAATGCAGGTGAATAGCTAGTTGTACCAAGTGAGAATCAGAGCCAATAGGAAATGTGGGCGTTTTCAGTGTTTAAATTACTAGATAATTTTATGACTTCTTACCTTTCTAACTTTCATTTTTGTTTGAAGACAGTTGGGGTTTTGTTCCCAAAATAAGAGGAGGGACTAAAAAGAGATGTGTCACTAGAATGATTTAATATCCTATGCATAAAATGTCTTCTTATAATTTTGATTTCATTTCTCTCCCTTCCTGTTCAAGAACCAAAACAAGGTGTTTTGGACACTCCATAGATAGAGACAGTATACAGGCTGGAATGCCCTCAGAAAAAGTGTAACCGATTGTGGAAACAACTCATTTTCTGGGGAAAAAAATCTGCCAGATGTGTAAAATCATAACACTTAAAATATAATGTCAGTAAGCAGGTCATCCACTTCTTTTCCAATTCTGGATATGTTTTCAAAGAATAATCTTTTCATTCACTTTAAAAGAATGGTTAAAATTGTTTTTGGACTTACATTAATGGATGTGCTTTCTAGCACATCCTGATCTTTCAGGAAAAGACTTAGACAACAAGGAAAACAAAACCTATCTTCTCTGTAGTTCCCACTGAGTTCTAATCAAGTACAATTGGAAAAGATTATTTCAAGATGTTCTTTTTTTCCTTATTTTTCTTTTGTTTTTTTCCAAGAGGTTTTCTATACAAATGTAAGAAATCAGCCAGATCACATAAGCCTCTTTTTGAATCTGGATTACAGGTCTTGATACGTGGTCAGTAACTTCTGAGAAGTCATTTGATTTCTTTTCTCTCTCTCTCTTTTTTATTCTTTAATAAATAATTCTGTTCACTTTTAACAGCATAGTTGTAAACTTCTCAGACATTTCAGCATTTTTTTCTTTGACCTTTGTAGCTTTAATTAATGCTAGAGTTGATATTAATATCCTGCTTGAGTGTCAGTGTTCTCTAAAATATAATTGAGCAATTTGTTGAGAGCACATATAAAGTACTTTTGACCAATCTGTCAGAGCATGCATAACGAGCTATTGAACTGAAAGCATAGATTGTCCTCTATGCAGTTATTGTAATACACTATTTCTTCTTAAAATGAACTTTGAAACAAGAATAAATAATAAAAAAAATCTGCCTTCATAGTGCTATTTTTTTATCTTTGTGATACATATTGTGATTAATAGTAGTGAAAACATAGATAGTGGCAGTTATCCACTGGATAGTGGATAGTGGCAGGAAACATACTCTGATTCCTGTTATAGCACTAGTTGGGAAACCAATCATTCCAATATGACAGTTTATGAAAGGTTTTTGCTCCCTATTACTCAGAGTAATTTCAGCTCCAGCTTATGCATAATTTCTATATGTTACCTCTAGAATTTCAGGAAAGCTACCCCAAATAATCAATAAGAATTTTGCAAATTGTTACAAATATCATATTTAATCAGGGATTTCCTGGAAGCACTTTCTTTTTCTCACATTCTTTCACAGTTCCAAGGTAGTGTGATTTAAAAAATTACTAAGAAATTTCTCTGAAGAATCCATTCTTAATCTTTTAGCAGAGATGCCACTTTGATAGGTCTATAGAAATATACCATGTCTCCTATTTGTCAAGGAAAAAGGGGAACAGGAGCGGAAAGGGGACCGAAAAACGGGGAAAAGTATGTGTAGTCTGTACATTTGCCCTGAGATGGTACGGCTGGGACATACCATCTCGTTTGAAAAATAAGAAGAGTTTACAGATTATGCAATCTGGATATAGCCCTGCATTTCTCAAAGTTAACTTGTTCTTTTACTACTGTTGCTTAAGACAGATACAAGTAAACAAGAAAACTCTAAATGCCTATCACGTTCTGCTGCAAATCTATAATGAGGAAGAGAATTGTGATCTTAAGTCTGTTGATATTAATGTCTTAATTTATTCTCTTTTTGGAATAAGATTCACAGCTATGAACCATTTCCTAAGATGATGCCTTCCATGCTTCTGAGTCATAGTGTTGTAGTTGGCTTTTGCATTATTTCTTTAAAAATAATTCTAAAGCTGAAACCAGAGATAAACAGTGCTATTTCTACTGATTAGAAAAGTTTTGAAAAAGCACGGGTCAAAAGCAAAATTTTAAAGAACTTCATTATAGTTATGAGATTCATTTACAAACCACGTTTTATTTATATACAGATAAGTCTTTTGTTTCATATATACAAAATGTTAAAAACAAGCCATGTTCACAAAGCAAAGTTATCAGAGTATCAGATATTGGTATTGCCTGATCACATGATTACACTTCTGTTTCATAAATAATATCTGAAACTTCAGAAAAAGAGAAGGACCAAATAAGATTAAGAATCCATGCAGTAATAGCTTGTGAACATTACAATTTGGGTATAACTTCTTTAGATTATTAGATATTATGAATATTTTAGTAATTGCTCAAACACTCATAAAAGTTCAGCAATATATACCCCAAATTGTAGGTAATCAAATTCAAGTTGTTTTTTAATTAATATTTAACAATATATTCTATCACATTCTCTGACCAGATCTAATGAAGATCTTCATTTTTTACTTATTTTAGTGGTGAAACAAACAGGCACTTAAGTAATAATAATATACTGTGCTGATATCAAAATATTTCTCATGCTTTTTATTGAAAATAGATTCCTAATGCTAATAGCTTAAAAGAAAATGTTAAAAGTACCTCTACATTCTGTTAAAAAAAAAGAAAGAAAAAAAAAAAGACTTGTGTGAGTTAGATGACTCTAGATATTTAAGCCACTGTTTAATGTCGTTTAACACAATTTAGCAACCTCTTATATTAAAAGATGTCTGAAGCTTGGTGCTCTGCCAGATATTTCAAGGTATCTTCAGAAAGCCAACAGCTGTGATATTTGATGCATGGGAAATCTGTTGCTTTTTGAGTTAGTGTATGGAAGCTATTCATGATTTTCCAGCATATCTGAAATGTCATCATACACCTATGTTTAGGCGTGTGAATCAGTTCCTATGGTTTGACTCATTTTGGCTAAATTTAGGTGACTATATTGTGTCTATGTGAGAACTGAGTTAATGAATCTCCCATATGTAACGATCTAAGTTAAATGGTAAATAACATCTGGAAAATTTGACATTTTATACTAAAGTATCACTCAATCTGAGGGATAGTCCCACTGTCTGAGTTATTCTCTTTTCACTCACAGTAAAGTAGTAACTAGTGGGATATGGATAGCTAATGTGCCCATCATTTAAGAGCAAGTCGACTTCCACCCTTGGTTCTATGCTGGATCTGGTCCTTTGACTTCTGCTATGCAACTTCTCTGGAGAATTTAGACATTTAAAATAGGGTTTGCTTCCAGATTATGGCCCTAAAATAAGTAGTCTGCACATTTATCTTTCTTAGGTGACAAAGCTTTGCTTATAGGCAGTGGATCCTAGGCACTATGAAAGGGATACCATGGATACCTAGGATGGAATTTAGTTGTCTAAATCAAAGTGCCAACTGGCACTTAGACTTCACAGGCTTATCAATAGCCATCTGCATGGGACTAACTGAAATGATATAGGACTACTCAGAGACTGGAACCTGAACAACAAAATCGCATTACTACAGACTTACTAACAGAATAGCTATGAGTGTGCATGACATTAAATAGACACACAATCTCTTTTAAAGTGGTTTAAATAATAATGAAAACAATTAATATTAATATTATTAATAATAATAATCTATCCTATCAATCATCTCTGTTCTGGAGAAAAAACAGGCTGTTAAAGCAATGAGTGCTGCTCCAAAATCTTTATCCCTATAAGTCGGTATAGTGCTGGTTATAGAGTGGTCATGCCATACAATGCCATACAATGCCACTCTAATACACACAAGCCCATGGGCTACATACACGTGGTATAAGAACATGCTATAAATATCAAGCTAATCCAAGTGAGCTATAAGAGAGTAGAGTTTTACTGGAATCAGTGGTACCTATCCAAGAGGGTCATCAAGTTAGTGCTAACCAGCAGCTATGATAATTGAGCCAATTCTTGACTAAAGGGAAGACCATTGTTTTCATGCCAAGGTAAACTGTGATTTTGCCTGCTTATCTGAATAAAGCGTTAGAGGCATTTGCACTGTAATATATTAGAATAAAACATAGTGCTATGTAAACAGATGGTGATACCCTTATAAGTCTGTTAACCCTTATAAAATAAGCTGCCTTGGAAGGTGTACTGCTGAAATGTATTCCTCTGAGCAAGGCAGTTAGGAACAGAGCTATATGAGTAAGAACTCAGAAGCACAAACAGAGCCAGAAATGTGTGCAAAACTGAATCATTTCCATGATGAAAAATCTAATAAACCAATGTCTCTTAAGAAAGTCCTGGGTCTGCAGCCCATCTGTTTTACTTGTGTGCTCTTAAACATGAGGGAATTGTTCCAGTGAGTATTACAACTGTTCCTAGGATGATATTTAGACTCTTTTGAGACCATTTGAGTTAGTAAGGGTGGAACTTCAAAGGCAGTTTGAGCCTATTGCAAGCAAGCCCAATAGTGTTTATAACCGGACAAATCATTGCCCCAAAGTCCACTGAAAGCAATGGGACTTTTAGCCTCCGGACTGAAAACATTCTGAGAACCAGCTGCCACTGTGCAGCAGATCAGATGATAGATCAGTACTATTTTATGTGCATAGAGGACTCTGCACAGCACAGTTTGGGCTCATTATGCCTAAAGCCACAAAGTCACCTTACACACTTTCCAGAGAAATACTGCACACAGAGTTCCTTTCTAGCTTTACAGTGAAACTGTGGAGCTCTGTAAACATTGTGACTGGTAGCAGCTGGCCATAAGTTTCATATGGATTTTGCATAGCTTTAGGTCTGAGGTTTGTCAAGCTTTGTCAAGCTGTCTGAACGTATCTTCACCCATTTCTAGGATTGTTTTGTTTTAGCTGTGATAGCAATTTCTCTAACTCACCAAGTGTTGAGGACTAAATAGTTTTGCTATCGCTATCCTTCTATGTTATAACCATGACTCCTTCAATGATGCAGTGTACAGGCCAAGTATGAAAGTGTAGGCCTTCAGACGCAGGGACACAGGCTGTAGAGTACAGGGGTGCAGGGGTAGGATGATGAGAGAAGGGGCAGAAGCTGGCACTGGAGATCTCAGTTTTGTAGAATTCACCCACAGTCCGTTACAGAAAAGCGGGCATGAATCACAGAATCGCAGAATCACAGCATGGTTAAGGCTGGAAGGGATCTCTAGAGATCATCTAGTCCAACCCCCCTGCTCCAGCAGGGACACCCAGAGCACGTGGAACAGGGTGGCATCCAGGCAGGTTTTGAAGATCTCCAAAGAAGGACATTCCACAGCCTCTCTGCATAGCCTGTTCCGGGACTCTGTCACCCTCACAGTAAATAAGTTCTTCCTCACATGAAGGTAGAACTTCCTGTATTTCAGCTTATACCCGTTACCCCTTGTCCTGTCATCGGCCACCACCGAGAAGAGCTTGGCCCCATCCTGGAGCTGGACAACACTGGTTTTAGGGGTAACAAAGAATAGAGAAATAGTATCTAACATGCATGTATAGTAAATTTAGATTTAACAGTGATATGAGGATCAGATTAAAAATAGCAAACCTTCAAAAAATTTTAGTAAAGACATAATAATGATCACAAATGCATCCTAGAAGAAATTATCAATGAGAACACCATATTCCTCTGAGTGAAGGACTCCAAAAGGTGACAACTCACTGTAGCATCCATCCCAGTCCCCCAGATCTCAGAAACACAAATCCTAAGACCCAGAGGGGAAAGGGAAGGGTGAGCATAGCACCAGGAAAAGCAGTTCAAAAAAGAAGTGTGTGCATAATGATTTTAGTGACATTATGTACTTTTTTTTTTTCCTGTAATTATCAGATCTGGACAAATAATTATTCTTGAATTAGAGTGTTAATATTTCAATGATGCTATCATTTTTGCTGACTATATAAGGTGTGTTTCTTCTTGGCTCATAAACAAAATTTTGAGCAAGAAAAAGACAATAAAAGACCTAACAAAACCAACTGTTCAGATTAACTAGTGTATGCCTCAATCAGAGGGCTGAAAGTATTCAGTAAGGTGGATTAAATAATAATAATGTTGTTAACCTTTAACAGAGATGAAATTACTGTTTGAATAATAGAAAGACAAATAAGCTGTTAGTGATTGCCATAGTATATTCCCTATGAAATAAAATTTAATAAAATGTGGGTTTTGACCCTACTCATAGTGCATTATAATATTTAAGTTGCCAGTATACTTACTGTTTTTATGATATTTTATAGACTTTCATGTGTATATGGAAATGGAAGATTTTCTTCTATCAAGAAATAAAACTACTTTTTTTTCCAGTCCTTCTTTTAGGTCTTATAATTTGCTTAATGAAAGTCATAATCCAGGAGATTTGTTGAAAGTAAATTGTCTAAAATAAAAAGCAAGAAAAAACACATTGTACTCTATGTATTAATAAATATTTCTGTTCTACATAATGAACTACATGTACAGAATGTGAAAACCTTGCACTGAAACAAATATTACATGTGCCCATAAATTAATGTGTCACCTTAGGAAAATGAAATTTCACAATGTAATTACTCCATTTCTTCACTAAAGACATAAAGAAATTTATGGACTTAATTACCCTGATAATAGAGAGGGATTCTTTTCCCCTCTCTTTTCAATGTAATCCCACCTAAAAACACAATAGTGGAAAATATAATTCATTGAATTTTGCAGTGAATGAACTGTTATATATTTAGTAGTAGTAGAATCTGAGCCATTTTAATAGTTATGTGCCAACACTAAACAAAAATATCCAGTGTAATAACAGAGATGTTGGAATGGCATTCTGCTACACTTCAAGTTTTCTTCTCAAATGTGGTAGGTAAAAGTACAAAAATACATACTTAACTATTGTTTCATGTTCTCAATTCTAGAATTGGTTAAATTACAGTGTGCGAAGTGCCACATTTAATCATATTCATCAGCATAAGAACGCTGTGGTTAAAGATTTGGGCGATTATTCTTAGAATTGTCCTTAAAGCCAAAGTTGCTACACGTTAGAGTTGTCATCCAGAATTTTTCATAATAATTAGTGAGCACATTTCATCTAGTTATCTCAAAACACTTTGCAAATGGGAATTACATTAATTTTCCAGAGGCAATATTTTATATTTTGGAGTGCATAGTTCATAGTGCACAGGAGTACATTTAAATTGAAGTGGGTAGTCCACTTCAATTTAAATGAAGAAAAAAAAAAAAAAAAAAAAAAACAGGAAATAAGTAAGAGCTTGTTTATTTGTTTATTTGTTTGTTTGTTTGTTTTAATAGTTCAATACATTTAGAAGCTTCCACAAGGATTCCTAGCATTTCTTTTTAATAGGCACAGTTTAAACTAAATAAAACTACCAGACATCAACTGGACACTTATCGTGGTTATGTTTCCAAGAATGACTCTTTAAAATAACCATCAGCAAGCAAATTTAAGAAATACACTTCTGATAACAATAATTTCAATAATACTTTCAATAATAATTTCAAACCATCATGTTTGAAACCAAAAATAATTGATAAACATACCTTTTAAAGCATATAAAACCTAATTGTAAAGTTCAAGATTGTGCTGAAAATTTTGGTGCTAATCAAGATATTGAAATATATCTTAATCAGGGCCATCATGTTACTGACTGGATCTCAAATCAACATCCGTTTTGCACCAATTACCCAAAATAAAAAAAGTAGCAATTCAGCATATCCCTTGTAGTTATACTAGATGGTATACATAGCTATCTCCAAGGGTAAAGCTAGAGTCTAACAAGCAGTTTATGCCTTCTTACTCCTTATATAAACCTGTAAGTGAACAACATTCTTTCATCTTGATAACTTTATGAAAACAAATATATATATATACATATGTTTATGCTGTAATGCCAACATAGTATGCTTATCATGTATGCTCTACCCAGTATAAAAGAACTCCTAGCACTACTATCAGTAAGAAAATAGAATCAAAATTTCTATGTCATCGAATGCACTTTGTCAAAGTAAATAACTAGGGGAAAAAAAAAAAAAACAGCATTGATTCCTTTGTGGCACCATGGTTCACTTCATACCTTTCTTCATTCTACCTATGCTAACATACAGTCCGTAAAAGCTAATGATATAGGATGCTTTATAATGATTCCAACAAAAGTTATTGCAGATGAAGGTTAGTTTAATTGAATATGTCTGGTGGTAAATTAATAAGACATATTCTATCGTTTATTACAGTACTTTTTAAAGCCCAGTCTTTAATCTTGTTACTTTTGTTTCCACTAACAGCCAGGTACTCTCTGATATGAAAGCAAAAGTCCAGATTCATAGAAGATTTTCTTTTCAATAAATACTTTTGTGTCTTATATGCATGCATGATGCATGATGCAATTAGGAACAGTTTTGATTTACTTCTGTAAGTAGATAGATCTTTACAGCTTCAGTGTTTTTTTAAAACAACCTTGGATCTCAGTTGCTCGCACAAAGTACCAAAGATCTTTACAGAAGTTTCACTTCATTAAAAATTATAGAATTTCACTTTGAAGGCTGGTTCATATACTATATCTTTTATATAGACTCAATATAACTGATTCACATCAGCTGTAGTTCCAAAGGAAATATTCTCTTTAATGATGGGAGACATTTACCTGCATATGTGGGTAAAATACATTAGAATAGAACAAATATGGTAGCTTGATAATCCAACTTGGTTGAACTTCATGTAGATTGCACTAATGAAGGGTGAACTGATCTGTTCAAGTACAAGTAGTTAAAGAGGTAATTACTGTAACATAAAACACAGACCTTTAAAAGTATCTTTTGATTGCACGTTGAAAATGTGCACTACTTTCTTTGTTAAGGGCTGTCCTGAAGATGTCCGAAAGCGCATCTGTGTATCTATACCGTAGATCCTGCTGAATGCCCAGCTAAAATTCTGCTTATTTTAACTGCAGAATTTTAACTGCTTATTAGGGTTTGTCCCAACTCAAATGCAGTTTCCTGGAACTGGAGGAGTTTATAGCCTAGGCAGATCTTTTTCTGAAAATAAACAAATAGAAGGATTCTTAAATTTAAAGAGAAAGTGCATTGCTTTAATCACTGCCTGTGAACTAAATTCTCCTAATTTCTGTTAAAGCATGTTTTTACCTCTATTTAGTTATCAGCACTACAGAAAGCCTTTTACTTCCTTTATAAAACTGCCAAATCAAGAACAACTCACTTTTGGGTGGATTTTTTGTTCAAAGGCCTCATAGAAGCATGTTTTTTTTCATGGTGTTACTGTAATGAAAACAGTTATGCAAGATAACACAGTAGGAAAAAAGTGTTCAAAAGCGAGAAACGATGCAAGCATAGTAACTTTGTACAGGACATTGAGAAAAGAGGAAGGAAGGAAAAAGTATGAAAAGGACATACCACAGCTTGCTTCTGTTCAAGGTATACTACTGAATGCATTCAATGTTTTAGTGAATGTGATGCACCAGAATAAGTGGTATTCATCCCTATTCTAGTGTCTGCATGAGCTGCAACACGACTCCTGTAAAGCTTGAAGGAAATGACTGGTCATGGGGTGATGCTGTTCTGCCTTCACATGCAGACAGGATTTGGGTGGAACAGTGTGATAGTTCAGTTCTTCCCCCCAGCCAGGCCAGAGGTATCCATGCTTCCCTTCTGCTTCTTGTTTGTTTCTTGCCCAAAATTCCTGTAGTTCATTGATTACTGATTGTATGAATTCATCTCTGCTTTTTCAAGTAGCAGTGCATCCATATGCCTTTCATCCCAACCATATGATTGGGCTAATTAGTGCTTGTAGCAGTCTGAATTAAACCTCTCACCTTTTTGGTGCAGATCTTGGGATAGAAGTACTGAAATGAAAATGTCTCCTCCAATGAAATCAACAAAACTGATGTTCAGGACTCACATGTTGCTTAACAACGAAGTAACATGTAACATCTGACCTCAGTACAGAAGAGCAGCAAATAACATGTAGTGTCACATATTTAGAAATTTTGAAATAGAAAACAAAAAAATCCTTAAGCTACCCACATAATGGCTCATGTATCATTTTTTATTGCTGCAACTAAATTATATCTGTGCATTCATTTTATCTGAATAGCCCTTAGTGTGGCATTTATACTTCTATTGAATTTTGAATAACATATTGAGCCTTCAGTGTGTAGGCAATATTTTGACTCCCTCACGATAAAGTGAGTTTCTTTAATGATCACCCTTCTGGCATCTCAAGTGAATGCCATGTATACAGGTTACAAGTTTAAGAAGAGGAGTAGGTGTACAAGAGAAATAGTATTTAGACAAGAAATGTATGAACTAGAAATGACAGATGAGTAGAACATCTAGTGTTTCAATTTGAACAGGAGAGATATCTTGTACTTGTGGGGTCTAGTCTCCAGGCAAATAAAGATCAGAATAAAACGTTCATTTACTTCCTACTCTACAACAATAGCCTCTGAATAATACGAAGTAAGAGCAAGAAAAGAGGTGAATGTATCAGGAACTACAAAGTTCTATCATAAAATATGTGGTAGGGGGATGGTAACTTTGAATGTGATGTTACACCTGTATCTGATCCAATGATCATAATTTCAAATGTATTATAAGAACAGCTATAGCTCTTGGCAAAGTTATGGAAGTCATCTTTACCTCTCAGCTTTTCAGAAGGAGGCACTAGCTCTATCATCTGAATCACTATCATGTAAAATACTAGTAGGAGGTGGTATTTTCAGGAAAAATATGTACAATTCTAGTGCACGTAATTAAGGAACATGTACACTAAATTAACTTTTCAATATATTGGATATTCACTGTAGTGTACCTATAGTTGTTACATAATCACAGATGTACATAATCACAAATGGTCAAATCCTGATCTCTTAACTATGACTATGCATTCAATACAAGATTTAATATATTTTTAAATTGGCTATTTAAAATATATACTTATTGCTAGACTACAATCTACAAAGTCAAATGTCAAGGAATACAGGAAAAACAATTGTGAAAGGTTTCTTAATTCATAATCCATTGTGTCATTACATTTTTTGTTTTGTTTTTCTGGGAAGAGCTGGGAAGAGTTAAAGTCACTTTATACATGTCTTTAAATTAATCTGCACATATATATATATATACACACACACATGCCTATATATGTATATATTAAATACATATATACAAATACATCTATATGTGTGCATAATTATAAATGCATACATACGTACTTCCATATATAGATTTTATATGTGTGTGTTCCAAGACAAAAATGGGAAAAGACCCATACGGCATAAAGATTAGCAAAACCCTATATTTTGAAAATACTTTTTTTGTCTTGATCTACTCCTGAATGGTGTATGAAAGATGGTGTATGAAAGATGGTGTATATATCATGGTGTATGAAAGATTAAATATCTACCTTTTGGAAGTCTAAATTCTCTCACTGGGTGTTGTATGACATAGTTAATAGCTAGTGGCATTCTCAGGATGAAATTGATTTGAAATTCCTTGTAACAAAACAGACATTCGTCGAAAATTGAATTTTCATTTTTTTCACTAAGAAAATCATATACATGAAATTTCAAGTTCTATGTTTTGTAAACTTAATTAGCCTATTTTAAAGTCATTTTTTAAATGATATGCATTTGCATGTACACACACACACTTTTTTCTACCGGGTCAATTACACAATTAGGTGTTTTAGCGTAGATACATAAACACCTACTTTTGGATCTAACCTGTCGGCCAAGCTCTCTCTGTAACCCAGAAATAGATGCAGTTGCCTCAGGGAAGCAATTCAGTTATGAGGTACGCCAGGTGAAATGAGTCAGTGAAGGACTCTGGTGGGACAGTTCTCATCCAAAACTCATCTAAATTCTCTGCTTACAAAATGTGCTAAATGGTTGATTTACCTTACCAGTCTCATAAACTTTCATAGAATCATAGAATTGTTAAGGTTGGAAAGGACCTCTAAAGATCATGTAGCCCAACCTCCCTGCATATGCAGGGTCACCTAGAGCATGTGACACAGGATTGCATCCAAGTGGGTTTTGAAGGAGATTCCATAACCTCTCTTGGCAACCTGTTCCAGTGCTCCATTACTCTCACTGTTCAAAAAAATTTCCTTAGGTTCCTGTGGAACTTTTGGTATTTCAGTTTGTGGCCGTTACCTCTAGTTCTGTCAGTGGCCACCACTGAAAAGCTCCTTTAACCCCTCCTCAGAGGTCAGATGTTCCAGGCCCCTTATAAAGAATTGCCAAAGTTTCTGTGTTACAAAAGACACGGAAATTTTGGCAATACTTTGTGGGAGGAAATGAGATTTCACCTGCTTATTGAGCTCACAAAGGATTCACTGTGTAAAGCTTGCTTGCTTTTTTATGCATTTGTTTTTTATCTTGTGTCTTTTTTTGCTGTTTGTCTTTTCTGTCCTTAATCACACTTACTGTACATTTACTGTAGAGTATCAGCTCCTAGACACTGTGTTTGAATCTTCTTAGCATACTGGACTCACCGAGTGTTATCAGCCAGCCATTGCAATGTAGTCATCCTCTGGAAGAGTCTCTTTATCTTTAACAACCATAAATGAAGCCTGAGGTGAACAGCTCAGGTTAGATGTCTAACATGTAGATGTTCACATCTGAATGTTCTGTAAAATATTAACTTCATGTATCCCTTAACTTATCGTGTTTAGCACACAAGGCAAGTCTCATGCAAAAACTTATATAATCAAGAACTTTAGAAGAAAACGTGATTTTTTTCAGTCAGGGAATGTCACACAAATGACTGTGTGCTGGTGCATCTACAGCATTTACAAGGAAAGCAAAAAAAGCAAAAAAAAAAAAATACTTATACCTTAGAGCATACTCTTGCCTTTAAAAAGCTAATGTAAGGTGATAAAAATCTACATTTTTATTTCATAAAGGTAAGGAAACATTTATCTTGCTCCATGGGAATTGTGATAGTTAATTAATGTATAGCTCCTAAATGAAATAAGATTGAGTGTTTACACAGAAGACTTAACATTTTGAGGTACTGATTACTTAAGAAAGAAAAAAACAAGAGTATCAAATTTTCTTCTACAATTGTGATTCTCTCTTACATCAGCCACTTATAGATGGTTTGTATATGGATGTATATAGATGGTTTCTATATGCTGGTAGGTCACAGTAATTTTGAATTCTCCCAACACATCCAGAAACTGCAAATTTGATTCATAAAATAAAGAATGAGGCCTCATAGATGCTTCTTATGGACAGGAGCTAAATTTAGTAGATAACTGACTCAGAAAATTTCAAAGAAAGAAGAACCAAAAGTGGGTAGCAGTGATGAAGAAAGAACTTAAATTTTACTTCCTGCAGAAGGTGACATAGAAAGTCACACCTGGGCAGAGAGAAAATTAAATTATTCAAACATATAGATACAGGAAGCAGGGGTTAAAGGAGACTAGAGGGAAAAGAAAAAATGTTAAAGGATACGTACCAGCCGCACAGCAGAGGAAACAAATAAAAGACAGAGTACTGGGACAGAACAGAGAAAATTTTGTGGGAGATAGATGGAGTACAGTGAGGAGAAAAAATAACAGTAAAAGATGCACATATGTAAAGATAATAGAAGGATATGGTAACTATAATATATAGAAAAAAATGTGAGGAAATATAAAGATTGGGGCGGAGGTCATTCCAGAATGAACTGGGATTCAGATAATATTGGCAAGAAAAGACAGAGGCTGAAGGATGCATGATGCATTTTAATTATATAATCTTCAGAAGGCAGATTATATTCAAATATAAATTGAAAATATTGACTAATAATTGTTTCAAGATATTCCAAAAATTCAACTCCAGAAACAATATTTCCTTGAAGAGAGATCACTTTCAAACTGTCTTAATTACTTGCTAAATCTGGCATTATTTTCTATCTCTTTGAGGTAAATCTACACCTCTTTATTGGAAAATTATTATTTTTTAATCTATTTGGAATATTAATGCAATTAACATCTGTTTAGATCATACAATTGTCACAAGAAGATGGTCTCCTGTAGTTAGAAAAAATACAAGCTATGTCGATGCAGCTATAGAAAAGACATACTAAGGAGAAAATGAAACTCTTTAAGAGACAGTCAGGCAGATTCTAGCTCCTTTGTGTTACTCTGGAGAGCAACCAATCTTCTAAGTACCGAGAATGGAAAGATTAGAGGGCTATGTCTTGGGCAATACATTCCAGAGATATGTTACCTTGCAGATGAGGGACATGGGACCTGACAGCGAACACTTTCCATATGACTTTCCCATTCCAGATTGTAGCCTGGAAAATAGCATTTTTATATGGTGACAATAATTGCACAGGACAGTGTCCACCAAGTCATTATTGGTTGGACCAAGTTTTCTACTTAGTTTAAGATACAGAACTGTTCTGTCACACTTCAGCTTTCTCCTAAAAATTTTGGACTTAACATTTTTCTTGTTTAAAACTTCTGGATTAGTTGAATTTTGTTTTTCTTTCCTTTTCCTTTCTATTCCATGCATATAAATCTGCCACCCAACAGTGAACCTTCTTCTTGGGAGGTAGAATAGCTGCCTACCTTGCTGAGGGTCTGTGAGAATTAAATAGCTAATGCTGGTAGTAAGTGCTTTGCAGATGGAAATTGCTAAGTAAGTGCTAAATATAATTATTGTTATTATTAGAGGAACATTCCAAACCAAATGTTTATTTGATTTTATAGCTGATATATACTCCATTTGCTATATGTATGAAAAAATGATCTTTTAAAGAGTGGTCAGATAATAAAAGGTCCTGTGGTGCAGCTTGCTGAGAAGCTCAAAAAATTTGTAAGTGAAGAATGAAATGTATTTTTAAACAAACAAGTAGCCTTGCTGATTTTAATGAAACTACTTGCAGGTAAAGTACTATTCTGTATGAGCCATAATGGCATGAACAGGCTCTCAAATGTGAAAAACATCCCCATGGTGATTATATATTGACTGATTTTTGTCTAGAGATGTGTGAAGAGATAGCTCTACTTCCTTTGCACGGCAGTGCAAGAATCAGAAGGATAAGTGCAAAAGGATTTAGGAGTGTTTCTAAATGCCATGTTAGTTAGTAAATGTCAGCAGTTGGGACATCACTCAGATCCACTGACAGAATCCCTAAGCAACCATGCTTCTGCCACTGAGTATAAAACAGCCATCACACTCTGATGACACCAGTTGCTTGAATTTCAAATTCTCTTTGGAGCTGCAGTACATTTTCAAATGATGAATTCTTTTTTTCTCAGTTGCAGCACATGAGGTGATATACTTTTTTAAAGCACTTCTGCTAGATTTATCAATACATAAAAGGCATTTGGGAATGAAACTTTGAGAATTGGAGATGAAAAATAGCCATTAGCTCCGTGATTTCCCTTTGTTCCGTACATAACTTGGGTATTATAGTCCCGCTAGAATATATGTTACACCTGCAATGCTTTTGACATCAACAGATATGCACACTTCTTTACAACATGAAATGTCTGTACCGCAATGTAGATGATATCAAACCTGTGTTAGCTTATTCACTAGAAGGAAGTAAACTTTGTTTTCCCATAAAAAAAATTACTTGCCCAATTGCTTAGCATGTGTATTTTCTTCACATTAACACAATCATGCGGGTTCAATGGACACGAGGAAAAGGGTGGAGGGGAGAACATACGTGCCTTAATTTGTATTTATGGTGCAGAAAATACTATGTAAGCATTAACTTGTATAGAATTAATATTCTGTTTGTACAGGTACAATAAAGACTTATGAAATAATTATCTGTGAAAGTCTTGTCATTATTGCTACAGTGCAGTCATAGAATCATAAAATCATAGAATTCTTAAGGTTGGAAGGGATGTCCTTAGGTTCCTGTGGAACTTTTGATGCTTTAGTTTCTGGCTGTTGCCTCTAGTTCTATCAGGTCTATCAATACAGACATTAAATATCCTCTATCTAAAGGGAAACAGCAAAACATAATATAATAACATACTTACATTAGATGAAATGTATTTTTTCAATATATTTATTCAAATTAATGTTATTAATAGCAATGTATTAATAGTACCATAATTAACCCCCCAAAGTGTAAGACTACAGTTATCACAGAATCACAGAATGCTTAAGATTGGAAGGGACCTCTAGAGATCATCTAGTCCAAACCCACTGCTCCAGCAGGGACACCCAGAGCACGTGGCACAGGGTGGCATCCAGGTGGGTTTGGAAGATCTGCAGAGAAGGAGACTCCACAGCCTCTCTGGGCAGCCTGTTCCAGGGCTCTGTCATCTTCACAGTAAATAAGTTCTTCCTCACATGGAGGTGGAACTTCCTATGTTTCAATTTACACCCGTTACCCCTTGTCACTGGCCACCACACAGAATAGCCTGGCCCCATCCTCCCTACATTCACCCATAAGGTACTTTGAACATGTTGATCAAATCTCCTCTCAGCCTTCTCTTCTCCAGACTAAACAGGCCCAGCTCGCTTAGTCTTTCCTCATATGACAAATGCTCCGGTCCGTAATCATCTTCGTGGTTCTCTGCTGGACCCTCTCCAGAAGCTACACACCCCTCCTGTCCACTCCTGTCTGGGAGACCAGAACTGCACCCAATACTTCAGGTGTGGCCTCACCAGAGCTGAGGAGAGGGGCAGGATCCCCTCCCTCAACCTGCTGACAACACTCCTCCTCCTAAGTCAGGTCAGGACCCCATTCATCTGCAAACTTGCTCAGGGTGCACTCTGTGTCCTCGTCCTATTCATTGATCAATAAGTTGAACAGCACCAGACCCAGTATTGACTCTTGCAAGACGTCATTGGCCACAGGCCTCCAACTAGACTCGGCCCCATTTATCACCATCCTATGAGCTCTGCCATCCAGCCAGTTCTCAATGCACCTCATTGTCCACTCATTCAGTCCACACTTTCTAAGCTTTCCTATGAGGATATTATTGGAGAGTGTGTCGAAAGCCTTGCTGAAATCAAGGTTTGTCAAACCCGACTTTCCCTTGGTGAATCCATGCTGACTATACCGAACCCCTTCTTTTCCTTGACATGCCTAGAAATGGTCTCTAGGATGAACTGCTCCATTACCTTTCCAGGGATGGAAGTGAGGGTAACTGGCCTGTAGTTTCCTCCCTCTTGTCCTTTTTGAAGACTTGTGATGTTTGCTTTCTTCCACTCCTCTGGCACCTCCCCCACTCTCCATGACCTTTCAAAGATGATGGAGAGTGGCTGAGCAATGACCCCCGCCAGTTCCCTCAGCACTCAGCCCATTCTGGCTCATAGATTTATGGGTGTCCAGTTTGCTTAAATAATCCCTAATGCAATCCTCTGCGACCAGCAGAAAGTCCTCCTCTCTCCTGGTTCTCTCTCTTGTCTGTGGGCTCTGCAGTTCATGGGGACTAACCTTACCAGTAAAGACAGAAGCAAAGAAGGCATTTAGTAACTCTGCTTTCTCTGTGTCTCCACCACCAAGGCACCCTTCCCATTCAGCAGTAGACTAACATTTTCCTTAGTCTTCCTCTTGCTGCTGGTGCATTTATAGAAGCCCTTCTTGTTGTACTTGACATCTCTCACTAACTCTAATTCCAGATGGGCCTTGGCCTTCCTGTTGCATCCCTGTATTCTCTGACAATGTTCCTGTATTCTTCTCATGTGGCCTGGCCCTTCTTATACATTATGCACATGCTCTTTTTGTCATTAAGTGTAGCCAACAGCTCCTTGCCCATCCATACAGGTCTCCTGACCTCCTTACTCGACTTCTTTCCTTTAGGAATGCAATATCTTATCCTAAGAGTGTCCTTATTATTCTGCAGTAGCAATTACTAAAAAAAAAAAAAAAAAGGAAGTACACAAATTACATGAATTGACCTGAAATGTTTTGAGATGCTAAGGACACAAGGTATCCAGGCAGCACATGGTGGACACTTGCTCTGCTAATATTCTGCTTACAAACTTGTGTGGTAGATGCATTAGCATGGTTTGCTGAAGAGATGCTCAGCAGAAATCTATTTAAGGTAAAAAATGATTCCTCCTGGGAATTGCAGTTGTCCCTCAGCATTCTTTGTTGTCATCAAGGTCACAGTCTAATACAAAACTAAGCACTTTTTGACTCTTTGCTAATGATTCAGTAGACAATCAATATCACCTTTTATTCCTGGGCAAACAGCAAACATTTTTAAGGAGATTTACAGCTTTCAGCACTGTTAACACAAAAGTACAAGAAAGTATCCCCCTCTCTCTCTCTCTTTTTAAATTATTATTATCAATGTATTTCTGTTACTATTACTGTGCTGCTTCTTTTCTTTCACCTGGTTCATGCAGTAATCCTTGGATTTTGCACCAAAATCCAGACATTAAAAATGGTCCCAGTGAAGTCATTTTGAGTTCCACTTCAGAAATAAAATTCTCTTTGTGCAAAGGAACAAAGACAGGTAATTTATTAACATTCATTTTGAAATCATCAGCTATAAGTATGCTTAAATATGCTTTTCCTTTCTTAGATATTTAAATGATTATTCTGAGGAACTTTTTGATACTAAAACCATGAATTATATTATTTGTTCTTGGTGTAAATTACATAAAAATATTTAAAAATGAAAAAAAAAATCTACAAATACTAGCCTTTTCTATTCTTTTTGTATGAAATAAACAACTCCTCTGTAGGAACAAATTCCTACAATGGAAGAAACATCAGAGGAGATCAGCAAAGATAAGGACCCATGAAGCCCAGGAGAGAATGTAGAGAGTGACTGACCACATCAGTTGCACAGAAAGTTGAATTTTCTCAACACAAATAGGAGGGTATCCTTTGTTTTAGATTAACCCCTATTTCCGTGGAGTCAATCATCAACTGACTGTACCTCAGTTACATGGATCAACTAGTGGTGTTAACATTTCACTCTGGGTTAACCAGACCAATATGGGGCAGTGTATATGTGGCTCAGCTCAGCATAGCGTATGAAATGGGACCTAACAAAAAAAAAATATTGAAGAGAGCAACGCTTGCTGTACTGTACTGTACTGTGATTTTCAGTCCCACTCTGCTAAATCAAAAATTATGTGTAACATCAAATATTTTTAGACAAGTAAGACATTAATCATGAAAGTAAAATATTAAATATTACATCTTCATGGAACACCTAAAAGAACATACTCAGAAAGGACTGAACACTGACAAGAGTGTCTACACCTGTGTGTGAATACACTTGACTGATTATAGCACTGATACATAAAGAAAAAAAAGTTTACAATATTGTCATAGCATTGCAATTCTTTTAGAGTTCTGTGTCAAATTTGCATATAAAATCAGAAACTAGATATATTTTAAAGAAGTATATATCTAAAAGAGATGAGGTTCCTTTGTACACAATTTAATATCAGCTTGCATTCATCTAGTGCTTCAGTAAATCTAATATACCAGCTATCTACATTTTCTTTATTGGAAAAACACAATGTCTTATCAAAACAAATGTTTTGAACACTATGCCTCCAGGTAACTGAGGTCTCAGCAGCATGATCAGAGTGTTGCTGTTCAAGGAGACCACATGTGCAACAGAACTGCAGTAAATGACTGTGTTTGTCTTACCTTATACCTCAAGCAGGTGCTTTATAGCTTGCTCATGAGTTTGCATGCAAAGTCTCAGCTGAGTCCTAATTCTGGTCCTGGCTATGCTGTAGGGAAAACTCTACCATCTTCACTGATACGACCATAATATACAAAACCTTAATTAAGATCATTTCCTAATATATAATATGACGGTAAAAGTTATGCTTATTTGAGATGTCTTAATTATAAATCCTCATCTTTATCTTGATTGTGGTAAACTCTTTCTCTTTTGTGTTTACTAACACTCATTCTATTACCTGCTTAAACCTAACTTAAGGATAGTCATTTAGAAACAAGCTGTCTGCAGTGTTCAAACAGATAGGCCAGTGCACATATTCAGAGGAAATTCACTAATAATGAATAGTGAACTACAACATCAAGTCAAAAGAGCTGTGAGAGGAGACCAGTAAACTGTGCAGCATCACAGTCAAGAAAGAGGGACTGCATCTTCCAGTCTCAGTTTCTTCCTGAAACTCTAACTATAGCCAAGTGCTAAGCAAAGTCTGTGTCTACCAGATGCTATCATGATGAAGATTGGAAGCTGTTGACTTCTGGCATGAGAAGCAAGATTCCTGCTCCACCTGAAGACTTGCAATTACAGAATAAATTCAATGAGAAATTAGAGGTCTGTGTGCAGTTACAGGGCTATGGCCAGGCCCAGAGAGTGATGGTGAATGGAGTTATATCCATCTGGCAACCAGTCATGAGTTGTGTTCCCCAGGAGTTCAGTGTAAGGGTCGGTCCTCTTTAATACCTTTATTGATGCTCTGGATGAGGGGATTGAAGGCACCCCCAGCAAATTTGCAGACAACATCAAGCTGGTAAGAAGAGTTGATTGCTTGAAAACTCTAGAGAGGAATCTGGACAGGCTGGATCAATGGCTCAGACCAATTGTATGAGGTTCAACAAGGCCAAGTGCCGGATCCTGCACTTTGGTCACAACAACTCCATGCAGTGCTACAGGCTTGGGACAGAGTGGTTGCACAACAGAAAAAGATCTGGGGGTGCTGGTCAACAGTTGGCTGAACACGAGTGAGCAGTATTTCTTGGCCCAGGTGGACAAGAAGGCCAACAGCATCCTGGCTTGTATAAGGAACAGTGTAACCAGCAGGACGAGAGAAGAGATAATTCCCCTGTACTTGGCACTGGTGAGACCACACGTCAAAAACTGTGTTCAGTTTTGTGCTCAGTACAAGAAGGACACTGAGGTGCTTGAATGTGTCCAAAGAAGGGCAACAAATCTGGTGAAGGGGCTGAAGCATAGATCTTATGAGGAGTGGCTGAGAGGGCTAGGGTTATTTAGTCCTAGGGTTATTTAGTCCGGACCTTATCACTCTCTACAACTAACTGAAATGAGGCTGTAGTGAGGTGCATGTTGATCTCTTCTCCAGAATAACTATGGATGGAGCAAGAGGAAATGGCCTCAAGTTTTGCTGGGGAGGGTCAGGTTAGAGATTAGGAAGAATTTCTACACAGAAAGAGTGGTGAAGCTTTGGAACAGGCTACCCAGGGAAGCAGTGGAGGCACCGTCCCTGGCAGTGCTCAAGAAACGTATAGATGAGGAGCTTAGGGACATGAATTAGCAGGTATGGTGTTGAAGGGTTTACGGTTGGATTTGATGATCTTGAAGCCATAATGATTCTATGATACTACGATGTTACTGCAAGGCCACTTTCAATCATTTTTGGAAGGTCATAGAGATTGAGAGACCTGAAAGAAAGCAAATATCCCTTTATGAGGGGCAAGAAGGAGAATCCCTCTAAAGCTACTCAATAGTAAAATTAAAGCTATAAACTAGACATCTTAATGAGGTCATACAAGTGGGCTGGGTCTTTCAATAGATGTTCATATTCTGCAATTTATAATTCTGTAGATAAATATGTACTTTGCAGTCTATATTTTTTTCATCCTGAATTGTTTGCAATTTTTTCATGGGTCTAGTTATTTTATTCTTACCTTGTTTTTACCCTTGGCCATTTGAGAAAATTATTCCTGAGAGTCTGTTTTTGTTTTGCTTTCACAGAACATAAACAAAGACAGTTCTCACTGGATTCATATGGTCTCATTTGTCTGCAAATTACTGACAATGCATAGGGTTGTGGTCACTTGTTTGCAGTTTATTTGTAAATAATAGTGTGTTATGACTTCAGTAGATTCCAAATAGATGTTCGATAATGGGAATCTATGATTTGATGATGAACTGTTGTAAATGTTTATATGGATCTGTTGTTTATTTGGTGATAACCAGTATCTGATTTTTCTAGTTGGGGTGTGTGTGTGTGTGCGCGCACGTGTATGCATGCATATAGCTAATCTATGCTCAGCCAAAGCTTTCTACTGCTGGAAGAGCAGATGGAAAAGCAATATGATGATCTAAGACCTTGACTTAAGAAATGACGGCAAAAAAAAAAAAACTTCAGGTGTATGCAGACAAGACTTCTCCTGTTAACAGGAACTCTCAAAGAAATTGTGTTTCATTTTGTTTCAAAGTGTTTAATGTCACACTGGAAATGCCCACCTCTGTACAAACACCTCAGATCTAAGCAAAAAACAAGAATATGAAGTCTCATATTAATGATATTTTAGACAGTAGATCTATATTTCACTTAATATGTTCTTTCACTATATGTTAATTGGTATCATTAGCACAAATGTCACAGTTACTTAATTTAATTAATTCTTACTAATACGTAATATTAATTTTCTCTTTCTGAAAGCCAAATGAAGAAATGCAAGTGAACAGAGTGTTTTTCTTTTTGTGCAGATAGATCTTCTATCAAGTAGTAGGTTTAAGCAAATTGCTCTCAGGAAAGCTGTTCTTTAAAAAAAGTGATAGAAACATAGATTTTTTAAGGTTGGAAGGGACCTTTAGAGGTCAATTAGTCCAATCCCACTGTACACACAGGGTCACCTAGAGCATGTGGCACAGGACTGCATTCAAGTGGCTCTTGAAGATCTCCAGAGAAGGAAATTCCACAATTTCTCTTGGTAACCTGTTCCAGTGCTCTGTCACCCTCACTGTCAAGAAATTTTTCCTTAAGTTCCTGTAGAAGNATGCTTCAGTTTGTGGCTGTTTATCTAGTGCTGTCACTGGTCACCTCTGAAAAAAAGAGGCTGGCCCCATCCTCCTCCCTGCCTCCCTTGAGGTACTTATACACACTGATTAGATCCTCTCTCAGCCTTCTCTTCTCCAGGCTGAACAGGCCCAGCTCCCTCAGCCTCTCCTCACAGGGCAGGTGCTCCAGGCCCCTGATCATCCTTGTGGTGCTGCTCTGGACTCCAGCAGTTCCACATTCCTCTTGTACTGTGGGGCCCAGAACTGGACACAATACTCCAGATGTGGCCTCACCAGGGCTGAGTAGAGGGACAGGATCCCCTCCCTCGACCTGCTGGAGAGGCTCTTCTTAATGCACCCCAGAATCCCATTGGCCTTCTTGGCCACGAGGGCACACTGCTGCCTCATGGTCAACTTGTCATCTACCATGACGCCCAGGTCCTTCTCTATAGAACTGACTTCCCGAAGGTTGATCCCCAGCCTGTACTGGTTTCTGGGGTTATTTCTCCCCAGGTGCAGGACCATGTACTTGGCCTTGTTGAATTTCATGAAGTTTCTCTCTACCCAGTTGTTCAGTGTGTCCAGGTCCCTCTGGATGAGAGCGCAGCCCTCTGGGGTGTCAGCTACTCCTCCCAGCTTCGTATCATCTGCAAACTTGCTGAGGGAGCACTCTGTGCCTTCATCCAGGTCATCTATTCATAAATTGAACAGGATTGGACTGAGGACTGATCCCTGGGGGACATTGCTAGCTACAGGTCTCCAACGTGACCTAGATTTACCTGAGGGAAAAAAAAACGTTCTGGAAATTTCCTAACATATTAATGTCTTGAATCTGCAAACTATATTTTTCTGCTCCTTAGGCACTAATTCAGCTCAACATTTAATCATATGTTTAGCTTTGAGTTTTTCACTTTTTTTTCATAAAAACCAATGGTACATATCATGAGATCAATTGATTTTCTAGAGTCTTAAGACATTTCTGATCGTATTGAAAATCCACAATATTGCAGAATATTCTGCAGTACATTGCAGAAATCATCCTGCATATATGTATGGTGGATGATACAGGGAAAATCATATGGTCACATGCTCTCTTTCAGTTAGTTACATATGTTGCAAAAACACTCCTCTACTACTCCCCAACTATGCTCCCTGGTTTACTGTCAAATCAACAGAAAATATAATAAAATGTAGGTATGCAACAGTAGAAACCCTTTATAGAAAATATGTGTATTTCCTCTATAGTGAGGAAGACTGAATTTGTTAAGGTTGCTCAGCAAGTAAATGACAAATACGAGTAAAGAATCTAGGACCTGTTCATTTTGGCCGGTGATCTCACATTGACCCAAACATAAGGTTTTTCTCATTATCAGACCTCACAGCATACTTTCTTAGAGTTTTCCAACATTTATTAATCTCTGTTGTTTTGTTGATGTCCAGCTATTTTCAAAGGCATATCTATGTGTGCCAGCTATCCTAGAGTCCTACAATTATTTCATGCTGAAATAATAGATATAAAATACCTATAGATTTTCTTTTCAAGTTTGAATCTTATAAAAATTTATATTTGTGCTTTACTTTGCACTTTATGAGCAATGGAAGTCAATGAAGTTGAATAAGTAATGCAATGAAAGAAGATAAAAACCTGTATCTGACTTCATTGCAAGCTCCAGCTTTAAACATTATTTGATGTTTATATTCACAAAAATACATTGAGTTACTGTAGTATTCATGATGCTATACATCCTGTAGTGCAGTGAGATCAGCTTTCGTAATCATGAAAAGAAACACAAACAAGTTTTTCTAGGTGTTTCAACATGATTGGTCACACAGCGCAAGAGAAAGTAGCCTTTCTGAATGTACACTCTTCATCAGATAGCTTACAGGTATGTTGAGGAGTTATACCAAATATTGCAATTTAATTTCCTGTATCAATTAATTTGATAATTTTTATAGCAAGAAAAAGAACTAATAAAATCAAGCAAGTGTATTATAACACAAGACTTTAAAAAATATGTTTACCTGCCAGTCTTTATATACAGTGTAATACAGTGCATTTATTATATGCCCTTCAAAGTAATATAATTTATTTTTACATGTACAATAATTTTATTTAAAAGCATAAGGAAACTAAAAAAAAAAAATTGCCAGAGCAAAAAGTCTGTTTTGTTGTTGGTCAAAGTTGATTTGATATTTTAGCTCCACTCACAGTTGTGTAACAAGATTAACAAGAAATAACACATTATCACGTTTATAAGGAGAATATTGTTACTGTCAAATAAGTATTCAAGGAAGGTTATCATTTGTTAACATGTGACTTATAGTATGAGTCAGATCTCTCATGAGATGTGCGAAACAGTTTGATGATTATTTAACCCTACTTAGGATAATTTGAGCATGACTTCATTTTTTTTTTGTTTTAGGAAATAAGTATTTTTTGTGATATGCTATGTTATACTGTACATTGCAATTTGTGAAGAAGTATATGACAGAGAAATCTCTCTCTTTCTCCACTACATATAGTTATAAAAGATGCCTGTTGAACTATAATGTTAAAAAACTTCAGTAGTTTTATGTTTAGAGGCACACCTTAGAGCGGGATGAAATACAACATATATAGTGAGACTACGTTGCAGTCTGATCTAAACCCTTCAAATAAAACGCTAATTAAACTAGAAACAAGTGCTTGATTTATACATGTTTCTCGATCTTCCTTTTTATTTTTTCTTTATGTTTCTTTGTGTGTTCTGTTTCATCCTTCCAAGTAAGTTGTAATAATAAAGATCAGTTGTTTATAGCAAGATTTCTATTAAACCGTGGCATTGTTTTCTCTTCTGAATTTATCACTGACAAAAAAACTTAGTGACCTACATTAAACAAAATGATATAATCAGGTTGGTAAGAAATTAATTTTGGAAACAAAGTCTATGATAAGAGTGACATTTGATTTTTCACTTTTTGCTTCTCTTGAAAAGTTCTCTTATTTAACTTTTATTTAACTTTCTTCATCTTCTGAAAAGTTATGTTTCATTCTTTTTTTTTTTTTCTTATTCATGCTTCATAAATAGACCATCACTAGATTTAGGAAAAAAAAAACAAAAATATAAAATCTATTTTTTCTAACAAGACAAAGGTAAGGAGGCTGCACCAAGTCCATAAAACTGAAATTCTGTTTGCAGAAATTCACCTGCAAATTCTGGTGAAAATTTCTTTACCAATTTTATTCTAAACATTATTTTATTACAGACATTGCCAAAAAGAAATGTAATAAATTGTTTGATAGAAAAAGGAAAAAGTTGAAAACATAACCTGGATACTTTGGTTTCATAAATGAACCAAAATGGAACAAAATAAAGACAGAAATACAGAGCCTTAAAATTTTCCCACATTACACATTACACATACAAAGGTTAAAGACACCATTTTCTTGAGAGTAGCAGAAAGAATTTTGCTTTGAAATATATGAATAGTAACCTAACCTGGAAATGACTAACTAGCTAACATAAGAAAATAATTGTTATCTAGAAAAAAATACCAAATATTAATTATCCTTAGAGAAAAAGAAAAAAGAAAGGAAGGGGAGAAGGAGCAGAGGGAGGGAGGAAGAAAGCAAAGAAGCAAGGAAGGAAGGAAGGAGGGAAGGAAGTAGGGAAGGAAAGAAGAACAAACACAGCTTTTAACAAGCTTCATCTTGGAATCTGAATTTGAGAGTTGCATATTAATATGTAAATGACACATAATGATCCAAATAAAGGAAAAAATTTGTTTTGTTTTGTTTTTCAGTTCATTAAGTGGAAATAAAAGAGAGCAAAAGCATTCTCTTTCTCATAAAATTGTTCATCTTCATCATCTCTATCTACTTCCACTTCNCTTATTCATGCTTCATAAATAGACCATCACTAGATTTAGGAAAAAAAAAACAAAAATATAAAATCTATTTTTTCTAACAAGACAAAGGTAAGGAGGCTGCACCAAGTCCATAAAACTGAAATTCTGTTTGCAGAAATTCACCTGCAAATTCTGGTGAAAATTTCTTTACCAATTTTATTCTAAACATTATTTTATTACAGACATTGCCAAAAAGAAATGTAATAAATTGTTTGATAGAAAAAGGAAAAAGTTGAAAACATAACCTGGATACTTTGGTTTCATAAATGAACCAAAATGGAACAAAATAAAGACAGAAATACAGAGCCTTAAAATTTTCCCACATTACACATTACACATACAAAGGTTAAAGACACCATTTTCTTGAGAGTAGCAGAAAGAATTTTGCTTTGAAATATATGAATAGTAACCTAACCTGGAAATGACTAACTAGCTAACATAAGAAAATAATTGGGCCATGNATACCAAATATTAATTATCCTTAGAGAAAAAGAAAAAAGAAAGGAAGGGGAGAAGGAGCAGAGGGAGGGAGGAAGAAAGCAAAGAAGCAAGGAAGGAAGGAAGGAGGGAAGGAAGTAGGGAAGGAAAGAAGAACAAACACAGCTTTTAACAAGCTTCATCTTGGAATCTGAATTTGAGAGTTGCATATTAATATGTAAATGACACATAATGATCCAAATAAAGGAAAAAATTTGTTTTGTTTTGTTTTTCAGTTCATTAAGTGGAAATAAAAGAGAGCAAAAGCATTCTCTTTCTCATAAAATTGTTCATCTTCATCATCTCTATCTACTTCCACTTCAGCAAAAATTAGTCAAAGGAATAGAAGAGAGCCATCTCTTCTGATTATGCAAACAACAAAGTGCAGGGTTAACATCGCCTACTCTCATTGCACAGTCACTCTCAGACAGATTTTAAAAACCAAAAAAACTAATTTATTTAGATCTTTTGGATAAGGTAATGCCACATGGGGAATTGAAACTTTTAGAACGAGATGGTCAGTTGCTGCCTGAGTGGTACTGAGGGTGTACGCACACACACACACATACACACACACATATATATATGTGCAATGTGGATCCATGCAGTTGCTGGTCTTAGACACTCCAGTAGGTAGCCCTGGATCTCCTGTCTCCTCAGTTGCTGGCACCTGGGAATACGAGCCTCCCTCCAGCTGCTGCTACTCAGACCCATGCATACACACACAGAGACACACACACCTACATGGTGGATCCCTGCAGTGCCTGCCTGTGGGCCATGGATCTGTCTAGTAGTTGGTTCTCAGTCACTTGCTCCTCCCATGTACCGTACTGCTAGACTGAACTCATGTGCACATCCTCAGACACACATGTGCAAACAGGTCTCAAACAAACCCAGGACCCCAGTGTCTCTGCCAGTTGGCCAGGACTTCTCTATTCCATCCATTAGGCATTTCCTGCAGGAAAATCAGGCATAGACTGATTCCCTGTGCACCCCAATTGCAATCATGGGACTAATCTGAGTTTCACCTTTAAAATGTAATTCTAACTTTAATTCCATATAAATTACCACACTACATGCATATTTTCATACTCTTTTTGAGATTATAGCAGGTTACAAGCTCTACAAAGGACAAATAGTCTTGTGTTCTTTTCCAAATGGCCGTGCATTTTTTCCATCTCCAATCACTTCTGCATAGGAGATATACCCTATGAAAACAGACAGCTCATCTAGTGACCAATCAGACTGCTGATTTCTCAATTCATTGACTCACTACTCCATCCTGGACAGGTGAAATGATAAGATTTTCAGCTGAGTTGAAAGAAGTAATGACTTACACAACTAAGATTTTTTTTAATATATTAAGTTCTGAAATTGAAGAAGACCTCAACAATGAACAAATGGAAATAATAAGAGATTTAAATGTTTTGTTAGCCAGATGCTCATAAACTGTTTATAATACAAAATGAAGAGTCATGATTAGTTTCTCACTGATTTTCTAGAACCTTAGTTTTTAATAATTCTTAATAATCCTTTACTAGATTATTATGTATTTAAGTTCTGAAAAAAAAAAAAAAAAAAAAAAAAAAAAAAA